>JAJHUR010137698.1:0-21731 GCA_027495735.1 Lutjanus campechanus | reverse complement strand
GACCACAAGTCTAACATGTAATAAACAGTAGGTGACAGTATGACTTTATTTGTTGTGGGCTGGACGTGTGTGTGTGTGTGTGTGTGCTTAAGTGTGTATCCTCAGGATTTACTAGGTCAGAACCTACAAATTTAGGCTCCACTGCTTCAATTAGTCAGTTTTCTGGCTCGGAGCTTGTCAATTAAACCCATGGCCACATCCTAATTGAGCTTGTAGTTCAAACTGTTCTGCTCTGATAAATGAGACACTGAGTAACACAACATCTATTTTCAAAGGACTCCGATTCTGGAGGCGTTTAACAAGGTGTTGCATACATAAAAGCCCTTTTTTTTCTGGTATATTTTCGAGAATAGCTTAAGAAAAACAACAGTGCTTCCAGACAGCACTGCGTGGCAGGGGCATGTTTTTAATGAGGAATGCCTTTGAAACAAGCAACTTTTTTCTTTTCATAAGCATCAGTCAAAGAGTTTTTATAAGCAATGACAGTGTCATTATATTGCATAACAGATACTTCTCAAGTCTGCAGTTTAATTAAAAGTCAGCACAGTGACAGATTTAATTAGAAAAATAGATGCCTTGGAAAAAGAAAAAAAAAATGTGTGGATCAGCTTACAGCGCGTGGAGGTCTGCTAGCTTCTGCTTGGAAAGTAAAAGTTGTCTTCATTTATCAAGTTTGTTACAAGCTGACAGCTACATGACTCAATTCAGTATCTGAATCTCTGAAAATAACAAACATGCAGAATGGGAACAATACATTTATATGTCTTTATGTGCGAGTAACAAGCATCAGAAATAAAGTGTGTCACAGCAGAAAGAGGAGAAAATCTTTGATGTGTCTTGCACTTGTATTTTAAGAGATGCAGCTCTGATATTTATTCATGCAAACCATATCAACACCCATACAACAGCTGTAATTGCGTTTTAGTACTGTGCATTAGGCTTTAAGTGCTTCTATGGTTTCACAAACAAACAGCTCATTTATTCCAGGCTGCGGTCCAACAAGTGTAGTTTCATGTTTTAGTGCGTGAAGCCAATAAGAACGCCCTCTGTGGTATTCATTTAGATCATGGATTCCCAAACTCTTACAGCTCTATTAGATATATGTGTGTAATGTTGTCATAATTAGCATATAAATTCTTGAACTACGGCCAAAACTGTGTTCAGCGGGGTCCCAAGTATAATCAGTTCATCCTCGAGTCAGAGTGGACGCTTGGACCAAGTTTGAAGAAATTCACCTTCACAAGAACGAGACAGACTTGAGATCACAGTGACCTTGACCTCTGACCTTTGACCACCAACATTTAATCAGCTCATCCACGAGTTCAACTGGTCATATGTGCTGAGTTTGAAGAAATTCCCTTGAGGTGTTCTGGAGATATGAGTCCTTCAGAATGGTATGACCTGAAAATATAGATATGATGCCTCAGGATATAAAAGCATAAAGGCACCAAAGTCATTTAAAACAAAAAACAAAAAAAGCATTTTCAGATTTTTCAAACATTCTGAATCACAGAGAGAGAAAAAAACTTAAGCTGATTGGTCCAGATTACCTCAGAACAAAATGCAGGTCTGCACGCACACACACACTCATGCACACACACACACACACACACACAAATACGTCTGGGGGGGGATAATATGTATGTATATCACTCTGTTGCACACATAAGGTTCACTCTGCTCAAATGCCACGAGTGTCTGGAGGACTGATTTTCGTCACACTTTATTTTGGTTTTACAATAACATTGCGTTATCACTGTCATGTTTGTGGATACGTGTGGGTTCAAATGACATTGTGTAATTAGGCAATTCAGAGGCATAGCTCCTAATTACCCCCCGAGCTTCTGGCTAATCTGCTGTTGACACCTGAATTTGTGCTACAATGAACATTCCCAAGAGTCCCCGTCTTCTCTCTGTCTAGACTGCTGTAATAACCCAACGGTAATCGCCAAGAAAAGGTGTGTGTGAGTGTGTCAGTGTGTGGTAACAGAATGGCACCTATTTGAACGGGGGGTGGAGGGGGAGGAGGGTGTGAAAGTGTGTACATACCTTGTAAAACCCAGGGAACAAAAGGGAGGATTGTCATCAGAGTATGTTTATGTAGTTCTGTCTGTTACTTGAATTTGTCTGGGTCTATATTTAGAAGTTTCCATGGAATGTCATCTTTAAAATATGGAGGTACAACTGAGTGTGCATGCTTTGCACTCCTGAGTAATTTCAGGCGTCACCATGTTGTAAAGATTAGTTGCTGCTAAAGCTTTGTGTGTCAACAGTTTAAAGGGGCAGTTCACCTGAAAATCAAAAATACATATTTTTTCCTCTGGCCTGTAGTGCTATTTATCCAACTCTGTTTTGGAGATATTGGCCTTAGAGATGTCTGCCTTCTAGTCCCGACATTTGAAAAACTTTCATGTTGGAACTTTGCAGTAGAATCTGCTACTAATACTGTAGAAAGAAACTAGTTCTTACATGAAACTGCTCACAACAAGGTCTGTAAGTATCCTGGGTAACCAGGTCATGATTTTTGGAAAGAGACACTGGTTTTCAGTTTTTCAAATTTATGTTTGTGCCATTTAGTCTCCAAAACTCTGCAACTCATACAAAAACTATCTAGATGGGTAAAATAGCACTAAAGGCCAGTGGGAAATGTGTATTTTTTTTTTTTTTTTTGGGGTGAACTGTCCCTTTAAACTGCATTCAAGCAGTCCTTTGGACAGAAACAAGACAATGGTCATAAATCTTGAGAAGCCCTTTTGTATAGATTTTAGAAACATTTGCCAAAGTAGATATAAATGAGATTACTTCAGAAATGACGTATGTGAAATCCCCCCGTGCAAATAAACGACTCCACAGCTTGACATCACAACAGCTCATGGGAATAAGAGTGAAGAAATTTAAATAGCGAGGGGATGGGAGGAACTCTTTGATGCATGAGTGGTTTCATGGCAACATAAGGGGGGCAAAATGTTACATCGTAAAGCTAATTTGGGCACTGCATGTTCTGGTTTGCTTTGCTCCAGCCCCTGCTGGGCCCAGGGGACCTGGGTTATGTTGTCCAGATGGGGAATAATAGCCCACACCTGGGCCTTGGCCCAGACCCCAAACGAGACTCCTGCGTGGCCCCGAAGCCTGACTCAGCTAAACATCCACCGAGACCTGTCCCATCTCTGTTGTGGCCCGACCAAAATCTGCCAACCTACAATTAACCTAAATCTCCTACACTAACTGACATCATTTCTAGGCTTCAGCATTGTGCTTCAGGCAGTGTAGGAGTCTATTTATCACAGTCAAATGTGAAAATGTGGGGAAAAAAAGAGCAGTTAGTGACAAAAATTCACAGAATACCTACATGCATCAATTTCAAGAACAGCTGGATTCAGTTCGTTAGCAGCAGTGGCGGACTGTCTGAGGGGCTGGGGCGAAAAAATTTTAAAAAAGGCACCAACTGTATGCAGAGGGGCACCTCAAAGGGCACCCTTGAGGTCACCTTACCACATTTTCGCCGCCGGGAGGGCACCCTAGAGGGCACTTTATTACACTGTCTTGGACACTGGGCCATGCTAGAGGGCATTTATCCTGTTCTACCACCAAGGGCATTCAAGAGGGCACTTTTGCTGTCGGCTGGCTTGAACATGGGGACTCAGGGGTGGCAGAGGTGTATTTTTTTTTTTTAGCTTTGGACAGACAATAAAAGAAATGAAAGTCAAAGGTAGTGATCTCTAGATTTCAACAACTTTCATCAAGGAAATATGTTTTGGTGTCATACCACTGTTCCGACAGCCAGTTTTTTCAAAAACCCTAAAATGCATCACTGGATGCAAAGCCCGTTTGTCTGACAGCCTGTTATCCCCTCAAAAAACAAAACAAAACAAAAACCCATTGCGTCTAAAGGCCCACTGCCCTAAAAAATATGCGCTCTCCCTGCAGTAACACTCCAACTTTAAGCCCTAACCCTGATAACTGCAGAGAAAGTGAGAAGTTTCAGAGCAAAAGGCTTTTAGACAATTAACCTCTCCTAAGTCCCGCCCCTTTTTGCTCTGTGCTCCAATAGTTGTGCAAGCTTGGTACTTTGGTCAACTTTCTGCTTCCCATGTAAAAGTGACATACGGTATATTCACATCTGAGGTTAGCTAATGCCAGCTAACTCCCTAGCTAATGATTGATGATGATTAAAAAGGGAGTGTTAGCTAATGTAAGCAAAATGTTAACTAAGTAGCTAACTACGGATTGCTGTAGATCAGAGAGATAGCTAGCCAGTGTTGTGCTTACATTAGCTGTTATTAGGGAGCAGAGCAAAAAGGGGACTTGGTAGGAGACCATTGTTTGTGCTGTTGGACATTTTCGGACCACTGGATTTCAGAGCATAGACCGTAGGAGCAATTGGCAGCTCCTGTTTTACCCAGACTGCTGTCAGCCATTAAAAAAACACCAACTTTTCAATCTAGTTGAGTCTATCTGCATTCTATCTGAAGAAAAACAGTTTCAAGTACCAAATCGTAAAATCTAAACTTTGTTTTTTGGCCTTTCCGCCCCAACTCTTGCAAGAGCAGATTTCTGCCAAATGTGCCTAAAAATAGTGCTACTGGATGAAAGCCAGGTTAATATCTTACCTGGAAAGAATTCATTTTCTCTATTTCACATTAAAAAGGAACTCTTAAACATTAAGCAGCAAAAAAACAAACTCAGCAAATCAACAAGCCTTTAAACTTTCATGAGCTGTCATCAAACTGAGATTTAAGTAGACAAAGAGCAGTTAGACAATACAATCAAGAGGAAGTGTCTATGTAATGGAATCGAACCTCCAGGTTAGTTTTTTATTTGTTCTTGCACAAGCTGGATCTTAAATCTTTTGACATATAATTGTCTTCCCCTGTTATAAATATTTCATCGGCATAAACAAATATTAACACCCAACTTGCCTTCATTCTTGGCCTCTGACTTTGGTATGCCTCTTTATTTATGATCAGCTCGGTTACACAGATTAATCAGTTTTATGTGATTACTGACCACAGCGCTGATAGATCTCCAACACCTCCTGTTTTTGTTTTCCTTTCTTCCTATCGCCATGCCTTTAGTAACTTTCCTCTCTTAGAATCGAACAAACTCAAACACAGTCTGCCCTCAATGGCCTCATGCAATAATGTGTGCATGCATTTGTGTATGAATGTGTGCACTCGTGTTCATTTATGTGCATGTCCAAATTCCACTTGTGCCATGAACTATGGCAGTGTGATTATAATACTGTACCAGTGCTCTGAAGTTCAAAGACCATTTCCCCGAAGAGACGGTTTTTCCTCCACCCTTTCTCCCCACATTTTTACACATCCCCTTCCTTTTTGAGCGCAGATAGTTTGGCTCTTCCCCTGAAACTGGAGCGGCAGGCACACTGGCAGCTCGCATGCCTTGTGGCTTCTTGATGGCACACTTTTCAGCACTCAGGTTTTGGAGGGGTGCTCAGAGAGTGCATTCCTGGTAATTAATAAGGCAAGCGCAGGTTTCCATTCGGAGTATTTGAACTTGCCATGATAACAGAGCGTGTACAGTGGGGTGGTGCTGAGTGTTACAAAGTCCTGTCTTGTTTTAAGTTTCATAACTATGGAAACACTGAGGGAATGGCTGTAACAGAAAATCCATGGGTTGAGACTTTTTTGTGGTTCCTTTTTTAAACACATTATTGTGTCGTTAATAAATCAAGAAACTGTTTGATATTTTTTTTTAACATAATTTCATGTCGAAAGTATTTATCATTTTACATTTTTATTTCCTTTGGTTAGAATTTTGATTTGGGCACAATAACCACTGTAGTACACTTTTCCCAAGTTGATGATCATATGTTTGATTCTTTAAATATATGTGCAGCATACATACAAAACACTTATCTCCAAATGTCAACTTTTCAAGAGATAAGAAAAACAGCCATTATTTCAACTTTGTGGCAATGCATTTTTCATTTTATCCAGTGGTCTTGTAAATGTGTTTGGCTTAAGAAACGGGAAAATTGCCTCAACTTATAAAGGAGCACTCCCAACTTTAGTTTTATTGAAAAATCCCAAATCACCAAATTTGGAGAAAAGTGGTTTTCTAGGACAGAGATGACACAATATTGTTTGTTTGTGTAGCAACAAGGGAACCACAACTTAATCTTGTTATTGATCCCTGTGTTGTAAAATGATATTTGTATTATAAAAACCCAGTATCCCTTGAAATTAACTTGGACAATTTCACACCTTGCAATCCACCTCCAAGTTCAGTCCTAATGCAGGAAGTAGAGTTTCTTTTTTTGTGTGTAGCGAGGTGGAAAGTAAGAGTGTGGAGGTCAAGGTGGTGGATGGGCATATAGCACGACTGACTCAAATGTAGGAGACCAGAGTTTGCGCCCCGTGACAGACCTGCAATTAAAAGGTACCCTGTGGAGTTTTTGGCTTCTAGCAGTTTTTCTATAAGTGGGTCCTCACTTTGGAAGTATCATGAACATGCACGGGGAATTCACTTCACATTCCTGCCAGCAGTTTCACAGTGGGTCACTCATCCACGGGAAAAAGAAATGCATCAATGTGCCAGCAAAGCCAGGGAGGAAGAGGACTGCTTACTAATAAAGACAAATGAAAACAAAGCAGGTGAGGAACACACCAAATGGCATCCAACCATTACAATAATCTTTTCCTAATCTTGAGGTGCTGTTGACTACCTAATAAATCCTTAAAATGCTCCCAAAAAATCTTTCCTTAATCTGAAGTTTTTTACATGCCTAAACCTAACCTTACCAAAAATCATTTACTACAATCTTAAAGCAATAGAAAGGTGTTGTAGGGTTGTATGAGGTACTTCCATAGTTGGTGTATTACCTGTAGTAGATGCTGGTCAGCACGTCCCCAGTTTGGACACGCAGCAGGAGTCCCAGTGTAGGAAGTTAAGCAATGTATTGCTTTGGACGGGGTCAGCAGCAAAACATAGTTTAACCACCTAAAAAAATCTATATCTGTTTAAGTGTGAGTATTAAAGATATTTTCCCTGCTGTACCTTGCTGTAATATAAGCTATTTTATCATTCAAAGCCACCAGACTCCTTTGACAAAAACGTAATTTTACCTTACAGAACACAGGAGTTACTGGTCTACCATCGCCTTGATCTGTTAGTTTGTGTGCATTATTGTGTAACCTCTGTGAATCTGAAATAACCATTTAAAACACCAAAGTCAGATGATTGACTTTGACTTTATATATATATATATACTGGTACTCCTGCTGCTTCTCCGAGTACAGTGTGTCTATCTCTATCTAGTGCACACTCTAATAAATAAAGACGCCAACTAGAACCATAAAGGATTCTTTGGCTTGTACTCAAAGGGTTCCTAGTAGAACCTTTTATAAAGGTTCCACTTGGAATCCTTTCAGAGAGTTCTACCAAGAACCCAACATAAAAGGTTATATCTTGAACCGTCTGTGAGAGGTCTTGCCCAGAACCCCTTATGAGAGGTTCTAAAGGAGAACCTTTCTAAGTGTGCTAACATGAACTCACCCAGGGGGTTCTACCAAGAACCTTTTTACCCTTATATATTCCAAGTGTTTTTGTTTTTTTTGTAGAACCCACCCATGGGGTTCTAGAGAACTGTTATGGTACAAAGAACCCTTGATGAAAGAGTTCAAGGATTTCAACAATACTTGAATACTTCCTCTGAATGGGAACATTTACAAAAAAAACTCTTGACTAGCCCTTTCTTCAAAAAAGGGTTCTTCAGGAGCAAATGGTTATGGGTAGAACCTCAGCCCTTCAAGAGAACCCATTTGGAACCCTTCATTTCTAAGAGTGTAGGTAATGCACTGACGGACTGATGGAGAAATACCTCATACAACCCTGCTTCAAAAAAAACCCAAACTATCAATATCATAATTTTGTCTGGCCCACGGGTTTATAAAATCCTCTCATCATTAAACTTTACAAGAAGCCATTTACTTAGTTATATTAAGAACAAAGGAACATTTAGATCACTTTGCTCTGATGTAACAACACACTGTATCAAGGCTGAAGCAGTTTTATATAACAGGATACTCTGTTTCGATCTCTTAGCTGTGCCCCATTTTCATCTTATCTACGCATTTAGATGATACACAGAAAAGATTACTGGCTTCTGGCTCTTCTTCTACCCTGGAAAAGTCATTATTTGTGCAGTAAAACACACCAAAAAGTGAAACATGATTTTTGTAAATCAAGCATGGTAATGAAAAGTATACATACTGTGTATTACTTTTTTTCTTTTTCTTTTTTTTGACTGCATCAGAGTGCAGTTAGCGGGGGAAGCTGTGGTGTATTTCTGATTGGAATATCTTCTGTGGCTGTGGTGGTTTGGCATTTTCTAGGAAAGGCATACTTGGTGTAGGGGAATTTATCAAACCAACAAAATGGAACAGATTCAACACAGTGGAATAGTTATCTCCCCTTTCATCTGTGGGAGTTTTCCCTCTCTGCTGCCGCCGCGCTGAGTCAGCTCCCTCATCATCTGCAGACCAGTGAAACCAGTGACCCAGTAGGCCTCGCTCGTACAATGGAAATCAAATGAATAAAGAGGTACACCCACCCAGTCACCCTGACACACACACACACACACACACACACACACACACACACACGAACACTCATATGCTATTGTAAAATAAACTTTCTCGACCTCACACGAAAGCTCCAGCAAGTGATTGTGGAGTGAAATGCGTGTTGACTTGCATCTGCTTGTAAACAAAGAAACGGAACGCCACAATTTGTGTCAGAGCGTCTTTGTTGGAGAAGTATTTGTTTGCCTGACAAATGAGCAAAAACAATATTGCATGCATTACAATACACAAAAGCTTAACAATGGTTACACTGAACGCACTGAGAAAGTTGAAACAGTAAATATCCTCATTATAGGTCGAACTCAGCGATGCGCTTTTAACAAAAATAACCGCAACAGTGACCACAGCAGTGATGGCCAACGGAGGCTGAGGTTTGAAGAGTAAATTAAAGCCTCTGTAATTTTGTTTTTTTTTATTTATTTATTTTCTGTTAACAATGGATCACATGACTACTTGCAAACACGGAGTCATCACCCAACTCTGCAGCTCCCCTCAGATCTATAGTGTTTTTCAGTTAGTGCTTTAGACTTCCTGCCCCAAAACCTTATTGCTTTGGTTCACCCTCACCTCCAGTCAGCAGTGTCATTTTTGGATGCAACACAAAATATGTTTCTCATGAAAAAAGTCAACTGTATGCTACCAAATAGCTGGCAAACATAGTGGAGCATTTAGAGCCACATATTTTTCCTTTAGGGGTTGGTGGAGACCAAAAACGGAGCTAAAAGGCGAGTGAATTTTGGACTGATTCACTAGATCAGAGGTTCCCAAACTTTTTCCGGCATGCCTCCCTTCAGAAGCCTAAAAAAGTTCAGGCTTCTTCACCCCACAATTATCAGTCATTAATAATAATTGATGAAGCAACTGAAAAAGGATTTAAGTTGAATTTTAGGAAATAAAGGTCGCATTATAGGATTAGCTAACTCTTTTTTAACTCTTGTTTATTTCCCCTACATAAATCACATTCATTTAATTTTGAATTTCCCCCCTGGTCATCCACGCCGCCTGTCCAGTGGCTCTACACCCCACCATGGGAGCCTATTCCCCCCGTTATGGAACCACCGAGCTAAATATTTTTCCTCTAGGAGATGGTGGCGACCAAAAATGGAGCTGAAAGTGTTAAAGGTAGAGTTAGTGTTCCCAAGTGAGAGAGAAAGAAAGGCAGGAGACAGAGGTTTGAATATAAGAGGGGATCTATTGCAAAGCAGGATAGTGGGGCTGGGTTGTGTGACGGTAGCAAGCTGGTCTGGAGAGCCGGTGAGCAGGGTAGGATCCAAAACAGGAAGGCTGGAGGCCGGGGCCGGAGAGGGAAGCAGACGGAGAGAGGCAGGCAGAGTAAAAACAGGATTACTCTTACAACGCAGGTAATGAGCCAATTTACTGGTTAAGGCTGAAACCGCAGATTGACTGAATAAGGCTCTGCCTCATGCCAGGGTGCATGTGGCAGAGCTGGGTCTTTGTAGGAGTCTCGATTTTGGGATGGGCTGCACCTGGTGAAGCACACTGCTCCACCTCTGACACATGAGTAGCAGCAGAGGTAGACGGCATGACATAAAAGGAGACAGAATGTTTGACTGCTTCACGGGGTGGACAGAAATGATATTATTGCTCCATTTAAATAATGCGCTACTGAGAAGTATTGAAGCTGTGATACTTTTGGTTACCTATGCGGAATTTGAACATTTCACAAAAGAGCACCCCCAGTGGCAGTATTAAAAGACAGGGCGGTAGACGGCAATGCAAAGGCTACCTGTCAATGTGTGCGCAGATTTTGCCAGTTAAGTCCTGCACTTGTTTTAGCAACCAGCAACCAGAGAGCTCCTGATACATGCAGCAACTCAGTATGAGATACTACTTATCCACAATAGTCAGTACCTCATGAAGAAAAAGTGGACAGCTCAGAGCTCAAGTGTACAGTAAGAGCTTGACCTGGAGCAAAGCATTTAGATGGCAAATGAACAAATGCTGCAACTTCATATACAAAATGTAGGATCGTGTGGGCCTGCTTTCCTGTGTGTGGGACACTTAAATGAACCAATCAGCCTAAATTCCAGTGCAAATGAAACATTAACACAACGGTAAGTAATGTTGTATTTGCTGAGATTCTCTTTAGATTACAACAGCAATCAATAAATCAATTGCTGACAAAGAATAAAAGAAAAACAATGTGGTATCTGTGTTTTTCACAGAAGTCCATCTGATCGTGACCGGAGTCTTCCACAAGGCTAGACATATATGTATATTCCCACTGCTTGAGAAAGCTAGCTGCACAAGAATGGCAAAGAAAAGTGCAGCCAAAATGTCCCAATACTAGCATGCTAGCTTGAAAGCTGTTAGTGCTAATAATAGCCATGTTGCTTGTTTACATTCATCATAATAATGTTAATAGGTGTTTTGCGTGAGACACAAGCTAGTTGGATATGGTTAGAGACTCATTTTTCCAGCAGTAGTTAGGCAGTGTGCATTCATGTGATTTGGGGGACTGGCTTTGGAAGGAGGCCTGAAGGGAGGGAGTGAGATCTGTTTCAGTTGAATACTTTCAAAATCTGTCATACTCTTGCTGGTTTCTCCAGCGTTACGAAGCTTTCAAGCAGAAATCTGTAACCTATTTACTGTAATAAATCATAAAATAACCATGATACGTCACCAGAAATTAAGGAAACATGTTCAGTTGAAATACTGGCTACTCTGACAACAGCTCTGCAGCCTCGGTGGCCTCCTTTGAAATATCAATGCTGGGCCGGAATGACTGTTTTTGTTTGCCTGTTTCATGTTAATTAGAGTTCAAATTGACGCCGAAAGTTCGCCGAAAGAGTTAGTGTCTGTTTATGAGTCATAAGAAATCATTAATAATCTTTTAGAAGGAGTAGATTTTTCGTAACGGTTAAATTGAGCAAAATCGTAATGGAGTGTGGCGGGCAGAAGGCAGGCAGTGACTAAACTCAAACTCCAGAGTGTGTATTTTCAGAGCAGTGGGCTTTTTTTCAGGGTAGCAAGCTTAGCTTTACATTGACAGACAGCTGACAGTTATAAACAGCCAGTGAACTTAGAGTGGAGGACTCGTTGCCAATATACAATGTTGTGCTCATCTTGCACTCCTGCAGCCTGCCTGAGCTTCATCATGCCTGGGGAGGAGTGGGCGGGGGGGAAACAACTCTCTTTGAGCATAGATCTTATATGAAATTGAATTTCAGCCCATTTAATGTACAGTCTGTGGCTCCAATTCGCTATTTGGACTGCTATACTCATTTTTCTCTCTTTTTTTCTCTCTCTTTAATAAACTTTAACTGCTCAAAGTCTTTCAACAGCGTATCAGAAGCCATCCACAGTGGACAGAAAGTAGAACACCCTCCCTGCTCTGTGCTTGGATATGAATCATAAAGTTTGCTGTGTTGATAAGCAGAAGCATCGAGGTCTGTTCACAGACACACACATAGAGCATCTGTCTGATGCGCAGCCGTGGAGCTGGAACCGACCGGCCTGTCAGCAGGGTGTGTGATGGGTTACACACCTAGCCAAGTCATCCGCCGTTCCCCCCAGAGAAGTTTGAAGGGAGTGCTCTTTTGTCTGTTGGATGCACTTGCAGCGCACCCAGCCCTCAAACAACAGCAGCCCAGCTGGAGGAGACCACAGCTCCTGCAGGGAAGAGGAGAACTGTGTGTTCTTCAACTTTGAACTTTCTGACTGGATTCTGTGAAGCTGCTACTTCCCCTCTGAGCTGACGAGGTAATGCTAAGGACCAACGACAGTGTGAATTACCTCCCCCGCTACACTTAATCCATGCATGTCTTTGGGCAAGTGCCAAATTATTTGGCGTGATACGGTGACAGGGTGGGGGAACAAAGTGAGTGGAGTGCCCTGTCAGGCATTCTGGACATGCCAGTTAGCAGTGGGGTGATATTTGACATTGGAAAAACCCTGAGTGTAATTTGTCAAAACTGACACCACACGTAGGTCTAATCTAAAACTGTGAAACCATTAAGCCCTTGGAAAAACAGAGGAACTCCCAATGAGATCAAATTCTTTCCCAAAAACAAGTATCAGTCCGGATCAGTTTGGAAAACTTGGGTGGGAAAAGAGAATGAGTAATGTTCTCCCCCTCAGAGAGAACATTAAAGCTGGTATTTTCAAGAGTCAGATTTTCTTCACCTTTCACACCTTGTTTTCATTCACTCCCCAACACTAAAAACAACTCAAGACATTACACCTGTTATGCTGATTCTATGCATTGATTTAAATGTTGTTGTAGTACAAAACTCCTGCCGAGACATGTACATCTCTGTAAATCTTAAGAAATTGCTTTTTTTACATTGTTGACAGCCTACTTTGGACTTTGACATGAACTTTATGAGGACATAAAACATTAGTTACTCTGTATAACCAGGTGCTTCAGTCTCCATCATTCCACGTCTCTGATTTCGGCTTCAGTTTGACTTAACGCCATTTAAAGGAATGGTTCATTCCTTGTAGGACATTTTGGAAAATCAGTTCTTTGCTTTCTTGCTGAGAGTTAGACGAAATGATTGATGCCACTCTACATTTCTGTACATTTCTTAGCATCAAGACTGGAAACAGGGGGAAACAGCTAGCGTGGATTACTAATTAACATGTTATAACTTCTTTGTTTGCCCATATTAAAACATAAAAGTGACAATCTGCAGTTAAAGTGACTTCGTTGAGTCTCCAGGAAGGCTTCTGCAGACTCAAAAAACAAAATAAAACATGTTTATTGGTCACTTTTAAAGGTGCTGATGGGTAGGCATATTTTGTTATTTTTGGACAGAGCCAGGCTAGCTGTTTCCCCCTGTTTCCATCTTAATACTAAGCTAAGCTGATCACCTGCTGGATTTATCTACATATTTATTGTAGGGCGGAATCAATCCTCTCTCTAACTCTTGGCAAGACAGCAAAGTGTTTTTGCCAAAAAGCACTTCCTTTAAATGTAGTGATGACAAGGGGGGTTCAAGGGTTCCTTTAATGGTGACGCAAGATCGTGTAATAAAATTTACGACTGTAGTCCCTTTATGCTACACACATAACAAATAAATATTAATTCAAACCATCTCAGAAATGAAATCAGATGAAAATCGTGCTGGGGTGATAACTTTCTAGCTTCATGTTTAACGGACAGATAAGAACGATACCGATCATCTTATCTAATGCTCTGTCATTGAAATGGACTTGAGTGCAGTCATGTCTAGAAGGGAACCCTAGATTTGAGACTCTTCCGAAACACTCGAAAGAGTTATACATGCGTCTTCTTCATTGTGCGTGTCTTTCCTGAGGCTTTCCTTCCAAGTCCCTTATTGCGCTCCACCATTATGGGTACAATAAGGGGACTACAAGTTGCATTTAATAATAAGCTGAGTGCTGAGTATTCATCTGCCAGGTCCATGGGTCTCCCTCCATTAATGCGTTTTTTGCGGCCATGTGTCAGTTATTGTTGGACTCTGTGTGAAAGCTCATATCAATGAGTTTATAGAGGGACAGGGCAAACTTGTAAAGAAAGGTTAAAATAAATAGTTCACGCGCTCAGTTGGTAACTAAGTGCCAGTTTGTTTCAGTTTACTTTGATACGGTTGCTTAGGAGCAACCACAGGTCAGGAAGACGCCTCATTTGTTCCCAGGCCTTTTAAAATGCTCACATGGACGGTGAAGAGCATGTTCTCACAGACAGCAAAGTGACGTACCTCCGTAGCAAGTCTTTCAAACATGTGCCAAGATCAATTTCCATCAAAGGTCCGGAGGGAATAGTATCCCACCATCTCCTGGAGATGAGTCAAGTGTATTTTGGAGGGAAAACCACCAAGCAGAAAATGTTTTATCCACAACAGTAGACATCACACAGCCCCTGTGTCAAGTTTACAGAAAGGTTCTCAAGGTCTTTTCACCCTGAGCGCAACACGAAGTGAAGGTTTCTTTGTTTCGACGTCCAAAAGCATTCAATTAAAAGTTTTAAATTAGTAACATTACATCACTATGACTACTATTCTGGCATTGCACACCTTCTTTTCTTTGGTCCAAGACTTACTGTTCTTTTACTAAATTAAAAAAAAAAAAACACACAACCAAAAATGATCTAAACGCAGAATTATTTAGGAGTGATTGCTCAATAAATTCATTTTTACAGCCTTATTTTCATAGTTTTGGCCATCCTCTCTATGATTTATGATAGCAATTTACTCAGCAGTTTTACTTTTGTTTTCATTTTCAAATATATGGTTTAGATAGCTGGCCTGTCATCCGCTATAAATCTGTGTGTGGCGGTATCGCTGCATTTTCTGCTGAATTAAATATTATAAATGCTGGGGAGGATTTCCATCTATGACCTCTAAGCTTATATTTTTTGTTTTCTGGTCTTTTTTTAGGATCTAGTTTTTGATCATCCTGAGAGAGGCATCAGCCTACATGCTCATTTTACGGCTTCATCAGAGCCACAGAAAACACTTTGACCTTTAGCACAGAAAACTGAACAACTAGAGAGAGCTGTTTCTGGGGTTGAATGGGCAGAGCTGGACGTCTGACGACAGCTCTCGGAGCTCCGTGGAAGCCTGAGAGTGGGCGGTGGCTCTGTTTCCTCTTCTTCCTTTGCTCATCTACATCCTCTCCCACCGTGAGGTCAGAAGCAAGTCAGAGAGCCACCACTGCGTCATTTGCTGGAGGTCAGCTGGCAGTATAACTGAAAACACACAGAACAACTGAAGCATTTTTAAACACTGAACGTGACAGAATGGACGACCCAAAGTCATGGAATGGGACTTCCTTTATTTGTTACCATTAGATGCTGAATATTATCAAGCATTGCAGCTCACCAAGTCTGTCTCCACAGCACTCAGCCCTGGAGACAGGTTTGGCTCCATGCACTCTGCTACAGGGAGAAAAATGCCCACATTGTTAAAAACAAAAAAAAACAAAAACACAAGTTAGCCGTACTCAAAAAATTGCGGCAATCAGTTACCACTTGAGTTCATAAACTCAAAAGTTAAACGAGTTAAAATGACTGATTAAGCATTTTAAGTAACTGCAACTGCTTTTGCATTAAGTTAGCAGAACTGAATAAATGTAAAGACCTTAATCACATATGCAAGAAGCAGCACAAAGAAATAATTGAAGTGACATACAAATCAAGTGAAGTGCACCTTGAAAACACTTGAAACATTTGCTAAATACCAGTTCCTCCATCACCCAGAGTGATAACCTGTGAAACTGAGAAGAGATAGATGAAGAGGTTGCTCTGCCTGTTCACACTATGTGAACTGTGCCAAGAGCTCTCAAGTGTGGCACCAACACTGCTCGGCAGTGATATATTACTCATTAATATATGAGTGAAATATCATTACTTTTCCAAGTGATATGTAGTGTAAACAACTCTCGAGTTACTGAGTTACTTTTTGACCTCTGTAGGCTCTTATGATGATTTGTGCACGCAGCAGGTCAGGACAGGGCAAAAAAATTAAACAAAGGATGGAGGATGAGGGAGAGGGGGAGAGGAATACTTTTACAGGTGGATGTATTGTCATTACTCTGAGTTTGTTTGGCTACTTTGTTTCCACCACAGCCGACATCTGGACAGCGAACAACAAAAGCTTTCTGGGTGTTAACAGTTCACTGGATCAGCAGTTCAACTTTGGACTGTAACAAGGCTGCCAACAAGGTACAAAAGTAATATAGTTACGTGTGTGTGTGTGTGTGTGTGTGTGTGTGTGTATACATATATATATATAAGTTATATAGTAATATAACAAGTCATGTAACTAAATACTTTTGATACAAAGTAATTAGTAAAGCAATGTGGTTACTTTTTGAAGGAGTAATAAGTTAAAAGTAACTTATTACACCTCCTGTGTAACTTTTAATAAATCCAGTAAAATAACACTGGGAAAGTCTAGGAGTGCTGCACCAGTAAATCACTTTATCTCTTTCAAGTTAGTGGAGGCTAAACTGCTCAGACAAAGGAAGTGTCTCCTGCGTTCGCTCTGAGGGACACACAACGCCAGAGAACATGCGGACGCTCTGACACCGAAGTTGGCTTCATCTATGCATCCATGGTTTTCGATCTCTATGCTAAGCTAAGTTAGTCTGCTGCTTAGTAGTAGTAGTCCAGAAAAGTTTGATGATTATTGTGACACTGTTTAGTTGGATATTTTTAGTTACAGTAATGGTAGACAAAAAAAAAAAACAAGTAAAAATTGCTTATATGACATTGTGGTGCTTTTTTGTACCTATTTTTAAAAGCTAATGTAGTTTTGACTTCATGACTACCATATAAGGGTCCACTGGTATCAATATTGAACATACCATAGAAGTCAGAGAGAGAGAGGCAGGATACCACCATCGTACAGTTTTACATACATCATACATCATAGGGAGTGAGACTGACAGTCAGAGTGAAAATGTGGTGGCGAAGAGGAAACAGAACCTCAGAGCCTGGGTGAAAGAATATAGCTCACTGATTGAGTCAGGACCCACAAATGCCACATTTTTGGATGCCCTCATAAATGACTGCAGAAAATACAACAGAGCGCTGCAGCAATGAGTCCTAAGAGAAGTGAGTTAGCAAATTAGCAACTTCCAGGTCCCTTGCCTGGGAAGTCAGTGGGAATTTTGAATAGGTTGTTCGTTATTTTGTTTCAGATGAGGTCGGTGGTTAACACAAGCTGAAGAGATTTTCACGTTTTGTCCTACAACACAAAGTACAACAGTAAATATCTAACTCCTGAATTTTTAAGCTTTTTCATGTCTTTAAAAAGGTGGTTGCTAACAAATGGATAAATGAGATTACAGTGGTCATCACACGTCACTTAGTCCTGTGACTGTGGTTCATTTGTAGCCTTTACAAAACATTAGCTTTTTACTTAATTGCATTTATACTTCAAAAATCAGACAATCAAAAGTCATAGAACATTGGGATGAGGTTTTTATCACTGCCTAAAAGGAATACCTGTTTTTTTTTTTTTTAAACGTCTCACCCCCTCTGCATGTTTTTCATTTTCATGCGGAAAAAAAATATCTCTATCAGTACTGCGAATACATTAAAGGACCAGTGTGAAGGACTTGGTAGCATTTAGCAGTAAGCTTGCAAATTGCACACATCTCATCTCCCTCATCTGTAGAAAAACCTACAATGGCCGCAAAATCTGCCAAAAAAAAATCCAAAAGGCCATATTTAGAGCTGGTGTTTGGTTTGTCCATTTTGAGCTACTGTAGAAATATAACAGTGTGACATGGAAGCCTCCATGGAGGAAGACCCAGGCTCTCTGTAAATATAAAGTCCTCATTCTCAGGTAACCAAAACACAACGGTTCTTATTTTACAGAAATGAAAACATACTTATGAATATTATATTCTATTCTGCCATATTCTGTGAATAAATCTAAATCTTACAACATAACAGCATCACCTTTAAATAGGCTTCTGTTAATGCAATAATAATAGAGTGGAGCTTTCCATATTATTATTATTAAATAAGAATGAATGTATTAGTTAACATGAACAAAATGAATGAATTAATTAATTAATGCATTAGTTAATGCATTAGCTATTCTTAATCTTATTATTTGTATTCTTGTTCTTATTCTTATCTCATCATCATTATTATTATTATTATTATGTAATACTGCCATTATTATAGAAAGCCTAATCACCAATTTTCTTATTTATTATTTTACAAATGAATTGTTCTCTCTCTTGGATACTTCTGTCATTCAAAAAGTTCTGCTGCCTCTTTTTCCCCCCTCAGAGTCCATCGACACTTTTTTCCTGACCCACTTTAATCCACATGCTAACCCACAGCGCCTCAGAGGGCACATTTAGACATTCAAATTTTTTTTATTGCTATATCAACCACTTGCTGTCAGTAATATTTTTTAGTGCCACTCATCATAATAGAAGAAAGACACATGAGAGCAAGAACAGTGCCATGTTTTACCATCCAGCCGTAGCTTGGCACCGTTATCATTCAACTCGACTAAATTTAAACTGTTTTTTCAGCTGCACGACACAGTGAGCATATGTTCTATCCAGCAAGCAAAATCCTCATTACTATGCTTTATTCTTCCTGCAACACTGTGTACAGAATGTTCCCAAGATGAATAAATCAGAAATTAAGTACTCTCACTCTATAACCCATACTCCAGTGCAGGCTTTCACTTGGGAAATGGATTGTGGTTTTGGGCATTAGGACTGTTATATATTTCATCCAGACCCACTTGAACTGGCACATTTAAAAATGGCAGTTCTTGAGTCTTGAACCTTGTAGAGGGGTTACTGCTGGTACATGCCAGTGGGCTAAACTGTACGGTGTGTGCTTTGGACACATTGTACGGACACAGGTGTGCTTTTTGTAAGTCATAAACATCTCCTGATTGTTTATGTTTTGTTTTGTTTTGTTTTTTACATATGTTACATTTACTTGATTGGTTGCTATTTGGCTACCACAAAAGCTTCAAGGATATTTAGAGGAACAGACAATAGACCTTTTTCACAGCAGACATTTTGACATAATATAGTAGTCTAAACACAGGTGTCACCAATAATACTGATTAAGGTTCCATTCCATTCAGGTCAAACAGAGTCAAGGTGCTGCAACTGCACATGTTGGCTCACTGGTGAGGCTTTGCAACATTAAATAGAAGGAGACCTTAAGTAGCAGTAGCATTGGTAGCACTTGTGTTTATCCTATCATTTCATGTTAATATGACTGCTGTGAAAAAGGTCGACACCAGACGTGGGACCATGTCCCAAGTTTTGCAAGTCACTAGTAAAGGCAAAATTGCAAAAATTTCGGAGGTGAAATTTTGACCCACCTGACTAGTCACATCAAGCGCAACATGATTTTGCGAATAAATTATTAAGCTTCTAACAATAAATGGCACTCCGGCAATAAAAAAACGTCAAGTGAGCATGACCTGGGGGTCATTTTGCTTAATAAAAAGCCTTTTTCACACTTTTTAAATAACAGGCTTTTAATCTTTGGGCTTGGGGGAAGGTAACACGTATTTTTTTAGTCAAAAGGCAAATTATTGATATTTAAGTCCAAGTCGGGTTGCAAGTCTTATTTTGATTTTGTCAAGTCTAAAGTCATCAAATCTGTGACTTGAGTCTGACTCAATTCCAAGTCATGTGACTTGAGTCACATGTGAGTGAGTGCGTGCATGATCACTGGAATTACAGCTTGTCCGCAGCTAATTTTGAATACTGCTGGACTGATCGGCCTCATTTTTTTGTGCATATTCATGACAATATGCTGAAAGACCTCTGTGATTCAAAATTCTTTAAAAAAAAAAAAACTATTTTACTGACGTTTATGCTTTTATGTTTTATAGCCAGAGGCGTTATGTTTACAGGTCATCCCATTCTTGTGAACACCATATCTCAAGAACGCCACAAGGGAATTTCTTCAAACTTGGCACAAATGTTCACTTGGACTCAAAGATGGGCTGATTAAATTTTGGTGCACCAAAGGTCACAGTGACCTTACTAACCACATTTTTGGCAGTAGGTTCTTCTCCATCTGTTGTCTGGTGGGGATCTGCACTCTACTGAGTGCACTAGTTGTAGTTGTAAAGGGGATTTGGATGAGGAGCTGATTCTCAGGGAATGAAGATAAAGGGGGAGGGGGGTCGATGGTGGTATGGAGGAGTGTGCCTGGAGTGAGCTGGAGTGAATGCGGGTAAGCGTGGCTGGCAGGGGATTGCTGGCTGGCAGACACGAGCAGGAAGACTGGCAGGCAGGTGATGGTCCTGAAACACAGAAAAAAATCAGGTTGGAACACAGAAAACACGAGGAAGCCAAATCACTAAAGCAAAGTTTTCATGTTGACCCAAAGCATACCTACAGCAAACTACAATCTGGCGAGGAGTGACTGAAGAGCCGGAGAAGATATACTGCAGGTAGGTGAGCTGATGAAAGGCAGGTGTGCAGACTGGGAGGGATGATGAGCTGATTGCCAGCAGGTGTGTGACGTGATCAGAGCCAGGAGCCAGTTGGGGAGACCACATTAACACACACCCACACACACAAAAGAACAAAGAGAAACAGACAGCGAAATGCAGGGAAGGGGAAAACACAAGACAACACCAGGTAAACTGCAGGAACTGTTACTGCTACTCTCGAGGTAAAAGGAATATTTTGACAAACAGACCTTCCTTTTTTTGGCCAGTGAGCGATAAAATTCTCATAACTTAGCTTAGCTTAGCATAAACACTGAAAGCAGGGGTAAACAGCTAGCCTGGCTCTGTCTAAAGTTCCAGCAAAAAGGTTGAGATGCTGCGTTAAATGTGAATAAAAACAGAATACAATGATTTGCAAATCCTTTTTAAACTGTATTCAATTGAATACAGTACAGAGACAAGATACTTAATCTTCAACTTTATTTGATGCCAGCAACAGGTTTCAAAAAAGTCAGGACAGTGGCAACAAAAGACTGGGAAAGTTGTGGAATACTCAAAAAACACCAGTCTGTAACGTTCCAGAGGCACAGAGACAGGTTAAGTGGTAACAGGTGATAGTATCATGAAGTGGTGTCTTCAAAAGGCTCAGTCCTTCACAAGCATGGATGGGGTGAGGTTCACCACTTTGTGAAAAACTGCATCCAACAGTCCAACAGTTTAAGAACGTTTCACAATAATACATTTTACAAAACTACAAGGAATTTAGGGATTTCACCATCTACAATCAATAATATTATTAAACGATTCAAAGAATCTGAAGAAATCTCTGCACATACTGTAAGGGACAAGGCCAAAGACCAACATTGCTTGCCCATGACCTTTGACCCCTCAGGCAAAATGCATTATAAACCCTCGTAATTGTACTATATGGGCTCTGGAACACTCATTGCCAGTAAATACAGTTTGTTGCTGCATCTACAAATATAAGTTAACGGTCTACCATGCAAAGCAAAGGCCATATATCAACATCCAGAAACGCTGCTGACTTCTCTGGGCCCGAGCTCATCTGAGATGGACTGATGCAAAGTGGAGAAGTGTTCTGTGGTCTGACGAGGTCACATTTCAGATTGTTTTTGGAAATCATGAACGTCGTGTCCTCTAGGACAAAGATAAGAAGGACCATCCAGATTGTTACCAGCGCAAAATTCAAAAGCCAGCTTTTGTGATTGTATGGGGA
>JAJHUR010137697.1:0-12821 GCA_027495735.1 Lutjanus campechanus | reverse complement strand
TCCACCTGTCCCGCCAGGTGGTGACAGACGTCTGTCACCTCCTGGCGGCTGACCTGGAGACCGCTGCCAGCTGTCCCAATGCTCTCCCCGTTGCTGTCAAAGTCACTGCTGCGCTGTACTTCTACGCCACTGGGTCGTTCCAGCATCCGCTGAGTTCAATTGGAGGCATGGCCCAATCTGCCGTAAGTTCGGCCATACATGCAGTCACATCAAGTCTAGTCCGACATGCTAGTGAGTTCATTAAGTTCCCCATGACACCTGACACCCGAGAACGGGTTAAACAGGAGTTCATGGCTAAGTATGGGTTCCCTGGGGTCCTGGGTGCCATAGACTGCACCCACGTGCATCTACGTGCCCCAGGTGACAATGCGGTCATTTATGTCAACCGTAAGGGAACCCATTCCATCAATGTCCAAGTGATTTGCGATGCATCGTGTAACGTCACACATGTATTCGCAAATTATCCTGGATCTAGCCATGACTCCTTCATACTGGCCAATTCTGTCATTCCTGCAGTCTTTGAGGGGGACCTCCCCCCGGATGGGTGGCTGTTAGGGGACAATGGCTATCCATTAAAGACGTGGCTGATTACACCGTTTCTCATGCCTACAACAGTGCGTGACCTTTCGTTCAATCGAAAACACACGAGGACACGCACTGTAATAGAAAGAACATTTGGCCTGCTGAAAATGCATTTCAGATGTCTAGATAAGTCAGGTGGAACATTACAATACAGCCCTCAAAAGGTCGCAGCATTCTTTGTGGCATGTTGTGTGTTGCATAACATTGTCATGCGTCATGGATGTGTCATGGACCTAGATGAGGACACATTACAGGACATGAGAAGACACGATGCTGAACTGCATGTGCCGATGCCAATTGACCCAAATATGCGGCCAGCAGCAGCAGCACGGGCGAGGCGGGATCAGCTGGCAGAAGAACTGCGTCATCACTAGCCTGGTAAGCAAACGCCTTACATTGCACTTTTATACACTCTGAAACAGAACCTTGAGAACGTAAAATGTCAAGGTAACTATTCAATAGTTATTTTAGGTGAGCTCAATTTGATCTTGTAAGCGTTACCTCTGTAGTTCATTTCAAAATGTAACTACATCTGGCAGACAACTATGGGAGTATTTCTGTGCTATCTGAGTTTGAATATGAATTTCTGGGATCGAAATTCTTCACCATCATAATCAATCTCAGATGGCACAGAAATACTTCATAGGAAACTGACTAGACATTTTAAGCTCTCTCTGCTTTTTTACAATGTATACTGTAGTTTCATTCTGACAGCCTGACCAATTTCACCTTTGTCTTTTAGTCCCCCGTCAAACGTGCCCCCGGGACTGAATCACCTCGACCCCCCAATGACGCTGGATTTGTGCATGAGGTATTTATTTGCGGGAAACAAAAAGCAAATTATTCCCAAACATGGTGACCAAAGATATAATTGGAAATGATGATTCAAATGAACCAAAATAAAACTATGGTCTCCTCCGTCTTCTGTTTGGCAGGCGGGGAGGAGCACCACGACAGGGCCGGCCACGGGAGGATCCAGAACCGGGAGGGACCAGTGGAGCCGTGGAGCGGGTGCGACTGGACGGAGGGGAGAGGACGTGAGGAGTGGATGGAGGAGGAGGAGAAGGAGGAGGAGGAGGAGGAGGCGGCGATGGAGAACGGGCGGCCAGAGGAGGGGATGCAGGAGCATGTCGGCGCTCGACTGCATCAGCAAGCCTTTCCAGACTGGCCGCGATGCGTCCGAGTGGCCTCAGCTGAACCTCAATCCTTCTCAGGCGAGTGTTCAGCTGACGGACGCTCCAGTCAGCTCCAGGAATGGGTGCTCCTCCCGCCTGATGTTCCCGCGGCGCAGTCTGGGTCGGCTTGCCTCTCCTCTCGACCGCACGGTCTCCTGTCGCGCCGCCGACTGCTCTCCTCCGGTCCTCGCCGCTCTCCCATGCTCCTGCGGACTTGGCCCCTCTCCCGGATCTTCGGCCAGCGGAGCTGCATGATGACGACAAAAATCAATTTAGGAAATGAAACCTGATTTGAATGTGCTTCAGTTTAATTTAATGCTATCATCCACAGAACGGGTCGTGACATGCAGGTCATATTTTATTTTGGAATTAGAATGCTTTATTGTCATCATACACAATGTACAACGAGATTTAAAGGACAACTGGTGCGGGAGAGTTGTCTGACTTCTGCACTGTTGCGCGCCGCCATACTTAAGGAAAGTAGAGGACATTATTTAGAATTCATGCAGTGCAGCACATTGCAGTGACCATTGATAATGTGTACATTTAACTGTCCTGGAGGGATGAGTCTTGTTAATTCTGCCCACATGCACTATTGTGATTTATTCAGTAGGCTAAAGTGTGTACTGTTTTCCTGTTGAGAGACAATAAAGACATGAGATGGGCTATTAACTCAGCCTTGGTGCAATTATTTATCATTACAGTTTAGCATATGTGTGTGTTTTCAAGAACAAGTGTGACAATAGAAGGTGATTCTGAAATGCCAGTACAATGGTCACATACGTTCATGTCTGTATAACATAGGCTACATCTCTGTAGGGTTTACTGATGAGGCCTATTGTGAATTGGGTCAGGGTGGTTTATAGTTTTTAAGAGGCGGGTCCCAAAATGCATTGAATGGGGAACATGGATTTAATGTATTACTTTTTTAGGTGCTGATGTTGAATCACATATTCACACTTGAAGCCTGTACAGTTTGTACACATTCCATTACCTTCAACACCAACATCTAGCCCCCCAAATCCCCCGATGCTCTGGGCTGCGAGGGTAGAGGCGGTGATGTCCTCCGCTGGTGTCAGTTCCGTGCTGGTTGATGGTCCTCCTCCTTGTAGCGCTTTCGGCATTGCGCAGCTGTTCTGGTGATGCCAGAAGACGAGGCAATGCTCGCTGCTATCTCCTCCCACGCCTGCTTCACCTCAGCTGGCTTCGGACACATCTGTATGAAACATACAGTGATCAAGCAGTAAGCAAATAAAACATTCTTTATTAAGAGTGATGAGAGGTTTTGTTATAATTAACTGATCATTGCCTTAGTGGATGTTAAACAGCTGGAATATATACATCTTAGGTTAATTTACCTGGTATAGAATCGGATGTCTGTGTCAGAGCCAGCAAACCGCTGTAATCCAGACTCTCGCTGGAGACGTAACTCCTTTATCTCCTTTCTCAGCTCTTCAACTTCTGTGGACACATCTTCCGCAGCTGATGCCGACATGTCCATTGCAGCTGGTTCAGGGACTGAGCAATAGTCGTGATCATTTGTGACATCGAGGTGCTATTATTCCTTCTCAGGAGGAGCTGCTTCAGGCTGCTCTACTCTCTTCCACACACTACGCCGTGGTGGTTCAACAATATAGCCATTCCACTCAAAAAGTGCCGGTACAGCACCTTTAACGAGCCGTCTTCGACCTTCAAGCGTTGTTGGTTCTATGAGCTGGTCTGTGGCAAAGTGTCTGCTACAGACCTTGGAGTGAGAGGAGATGGTGAAATTATCCCGGCGTATGCTTACTAGCCATTGTTTTCTCTGGTCAGGCTGTGTTGGAAAGCCATGAAAACCTAGAACTCTGTTAAATTTTGACGATGCTGTGCAGAGTGGAACACAGTGCTCTGAATATTTATTTTCCTGTTTTTGAAAATGACCCGTTTTTAACACTTTCCTATTCATAATCACGGCGAACGAAATTGTCTCAACATTGACGCTGTCCAAAGCTGCTAGCTAGCTAGAGCGATGTAAACACACGGACCGGAAATGACCGAGCAGCATTATTTACCAAGCCTAGTGCATGTAGTGCATTTGTTGCCAGAGTACAAAGAAATTCAGGTAAGAAAATATTGATGAATCCCAGGTGTATGCATGGTTTTAGCACAATTTTATGCATATGCACTGTTTGTGAATGAGACCCAATGTGGCTGACACGTGATCTTGCCTTTTCTTTGCAGTTTGCACTAGCTAAAACTCAAAGAAAAAAAGTAAATTATATCAACAAAAAGCAAATTATATCAAGAAAAGATTAGTAGGTAAAACTTCTTTAAACTTTCTTTATACTTTAAAACTTCTTTAAAACTTCTGGGTGAGGAGGGCTGGGTATGAGCAGAGCAGAGGGGTGTACTACGAAGCGAGTTTCAGATTAAATCGGCTATAAAAGCGCTACCCTTTCACTGTTAAACCCTTTTAAACTCCACTGGATATGGCATCACCATTTGTAGATGCTCCGGTGGACCTGGGTGCGAGAATAATCAGAGGATCGCTACGGAGAGAGAGAGTCTTCCGTGACTGCACTGACCCCCTGGCATTTCCTGATGATATTCTCTATGAGTGATATAGATTTTCAGCTGAGGGAATACGATACATATGCGCGCTGGTTGAACCAAACATAAGGAATGCCACAAAGAGAAGCTGTGCGCTCACAGTTGGCCAAATGGTGTGTGTGGCATTACGGTTTTTTGCCACGGGGACCTAGATGCATTCAGTCGGTGATGCTGAAAATGAGCAAGAACACAGTCTATTGCGCTATACGCAAGGTTGTTGTTGCTCTCACTGAGAGACTGAACATGTTTGTGGTGTTTCCCAGCCATTTACGCGCATTAACGGTAAAAGAATCGTTCTACAAAATAGCCGGTAGTATACATTACTATTCCCCTCTCCTAAGCAGTATGACGTCTACTCAGGTGAAATTTAATATATAAATTGTATTCCTTAAAAGGATTCCCCAGGGTTTTAGGTGCCATTGATTGCACCCACGTCCCCATCACAGGGCCCTCGGGAGAACATGAAAGTGATTTTGTGAATAGGAAATCCTTTCACAGTATCGATGTCCAGGTGAATTATTTGGTACTCATTTTTGTCTGGTGATTGGTGGCACATATGCACATTGCATGCAGGTACACTATTAGTGCTGCATAGTACTATGCATATATATCAGAAATATTCACTTGTAGCACATTTTATTATAGTTCTTTATCATACTTAATAAGCCTTGAGTTCCTTTCAAAAAAAAAGCTCACTAGTACCTTTGTTTCACTGCTTTCATTGTGAAATTAACCTGAAATGTATGTTGCAGATGACTTGTGACCACCAGCTGATGGTCTCAAGTGTTGAGGCAAGGTGGCCTGGATCAGTTCATGACTCCAGGACTTTCAGAGAGTCTTTGCTGGGTCACCAGTTTGAGCAAGGTATGGCAAATATTCTAGAATCATTCTATTCTTGATTAATTGTTAACAATGATGAAGTGATCTCCTCTCCCTTTATTAACAGGGCTCTTTGATGGACTGCTTGTGGGGGGCAGAGGCTATCCATGCACAACGTACTTGATGACCCCCCTATCCTGACCCTGAGACTCCATCTCAGAGCTGCTTTAATGTGGCTCTGAGTAAGTGCAGGGTCAGGATAGAGATGACTTTTGGGGTCATCAACTCTTGTTTCAACTGCCTCTGTGGCCTGAGGGTGTCTCCTGAGCGGGCATGTGAGACCATAATAGCATGTGTGGTGCTGCATAACATCGCAGTCATACGTAAAGAAAGAGCACCTCATGTGCCACTTGTGGCACCAGATATCGTGGACCCCATCACCCTTGATCACCCATCTGGTGCAGCCATTAGACAAGCCATTGCAGATCAGTTTTTTACTTAACTTCTTACATGGCAGCGTGCCAACAAAAATTTACCCTCTTGCTGAATGTTTCATTCAATTTATTCATTATCTTTGCATGTGCTGGGGAGAGAGAGAAAAAGTCATGAGTATACAATGTCAATCGTGCTTAACTAAAATATTTTAAACTGCTGTTTAGAGTAATACCTTGGTCTTGATCTCAAGTAGGCCAATTTCCAGTTTCAGCTTTTTTATTTCCAGTTCTTTTTTCTGGTTGTCCAGCTCCAGGTTCTTCTTATAGAGGGCATGGATGGTATCTACCTGTATAAGCAGCTTTAGTTTAAAGACCTTAAGCAGCAGAGATGACTAGGGTAATGTTTTCAGTCATGTTGGTGTTGTACTGTGTTCATGATTTATTTAGCATGGTGCTTACTTTACTAGAAATGATCAAATCCTTACAATCTGCCTTTTGGTTTGCCTAGAGGTGGAGGCCATAGGCTGAGGGGAGTGATGAAGATTTTCCTCTCCCTGTGAAATAAATCAGCAAGCAAAGCTTGGTTACTTAATTAAAAGATAAATTTGAGAATTAAGTGATGAAGATATATTTACCCCTTAAGGCCTCTCCGAGTACACAGGGAGCGTGTCCTCATCATCAGTCTCCACCTAAAGAATAATTTAAGAGAACTGCATGATGTGGATTCTACACAGCAAACATTAAGAGTACTTGACAAATTGCCATGACAGTTACCACTGGGGAGGGGTCATGAGGGACATGTGCTGGTGGCTCCATTAAAACCATTGTGTCTCCTTCGACTAGAAATTAGATGTAGACAGATAGTGATATAGATATTTTCACACCTCAAAGCCACAAAAAAGCATTTAGTTCTTTACCACCAAAGGCCCTATTTTTAAATTCTTCATATCCTTCCATTATCTGAACTTGCTCCTCCTGGCTGAAGTAGGCGGCTCGCGATCGTTCCATTTTGTGCGGAAGTTCGCTCCAAATGCCCCCTTTAATGTGAACGCGCACAAAGCCTTAAGAGAGCTTGGGTTGACAAATCAAGTTGGTAACCACCGTCGTGATACCAATTATCTCTGATTGCGGTTTTAGGCTTTGTCGATCCAGATCATGCAAAGAAAGCCTGGCTATATTGAGCTTACTTCGTAGTACACCCCTCTGAGCAGGCAGAGGAGCTGAAGGCTCAACAACCCGAATCACGTGGCGGAGGATGAGGCTTAATGTGAGCAGTTTTCTGATGGAGCAGGTGTGGTTAATCTGAGGCACAGAAAACTGAATTTGAATTTGTAGAAGTCTAGAAAACAACAAAAATACAAGCTATAAAAAACACAGAGAATAGGGCCTTGATGTCTGTACAACATAGAAGACCAAACAATGTGGGTGTCTGAGTCGAGTTTATCAGTGGCTTGATTAGTGGATGAGGTGCAGGTGTGCAGATCAGCAGCTGCAGTCAGTCAGGAGGATCAGCAGGAGGAGGGAACCAGCAGGCCACGCCCAGCAAACACACACAGACAGACTGAAGTGTTGCCAACTTGGTGACTTTCTCGCTAAATCTGGTGACTTTCCAAATCACCTTGGCGACTTTTTTTTGTCAAAAGCAACTAGTGACAAAGACTTTTTCTGGTGTTAGCGGAGATTTTTCTGGTGTTTTGGAGACTCTGACGTGAAAGCTCGTTTTGTTCTGCAGTTACTGTCCTCAACGAGCAGCAGGTGCTTCTGTGAGCCCCTCCCCCGCCCCAAAGCACTGTCAGATGTCTCACGCAGCACTCTCAGCTGCAGTCAGAGCAGAGAGGAGACCCACACCACGCCACACCATGCCCTGGCTTACCGAGCGGGATGTAAATGTTTCTTCACTGTCACACTAAAATGAATCACTGCATTTGACTCAATCACTTACTCACCTCGTCCACTGTGTGTGTGCCTCTCTGTGACATAAGCTAAACATCTAGCAAGCTAGCTCAACATGTCTCAGTCTAAACTGTACACTCAAAATACAGAAAGGAATGGGAATCAAACCCTGAATTCAAAGGCTGGTTGAAGCCATTTATTGGAGATGATACACGGGCATACTGCCTGTACTGTAAGGCTGATTTCTATGCCAAACTTTGTGATTTAAAAAACACACATGATAACTCAAAAACATACTCAAAAGGCAAAGCCTTATAACAGTTCCACCCAAAGCAAGCTGCCATTAATGAGTAAAAAAAAAGACTGCAAAAAAGGCTGAAGCCACCATGGCATTAGCTATTGTTGAACACTGTTCCATGTTGGCATGTGATCACATTGGGGAAGCATGTAAAGCTGCTTTCTCAGACTCCACTGCTGCTACTCAAAGTGCACGGAAATGATTAAAAGTACCTGAGTGTTGTGATAAGCAGGGGTTAAAGTGGGCTGGAGCCCTCCGGAGCTCAGCTCCGTCACCTTAGGCAAATAAATAAATTATTCAATTCAAACTGGCAGTAGCGTCGCGGACTACAGATCATTTTCGCATGCACCGCCTGCGTGGCTCTCTCATAAGCACAGAGATGCTCAACAAATCAGAGCGCAACATCACCCTCTGCTGACCCCTCATTTGAATGAGTGCATGTGCATCGATTCACGGACTAATCCGCCGGAGTTTGAAACAGCTTTTAAGCCAAAGTAAGTGGAGTAAGTTAAATTTACATTGATGGTGAAGTTTTGTAATATTCAACAATTTATACAGGCCAATAAGAAGAATTTAAATTTAAAATTGGCTTTAGATTATGTGCCTTTTGTAATGGCAAAACGTTAACGGTGATCCCAACTTAAAGGTAGAAGCTGTCTAGGCTACCTATGGCTGTTACTGGTGAGATTATGTTCATGAATATTTATTTAGCCGTTGGAAAACCTATTGTAAATGTTAATATCTGATCATTTCGTTGTTAAAGATGGAGGAGGATGAAGAAAAGAGAGGGCACAAACGAAGAATCACGGATTATTTTCAAGGGTAAGGATTGGTTTGAAAAATATAGATCAGCCAGTGAAAAGTCCATGGAGTCAAAATATTGTTTAAGTAGAATAATAGTGTTATTTGATTTAAAATGTAATTACTTTAGACAGATTATTTCATGTTTTAATTATTCATCACTCCTGTGAATTGCTCTTGTCATCAATGCCAATTTAAAATGTGTCCCTTTAGTAAATTCACTACACTATCACTTGATAAATTCCATATTTTTACTATGATTAGGGGATTGAATAAAGCCAAGGTCATAGCCCATAGCAGCACCAGTAGTGGCACTCCAGTCCTTCAACAGCACAGGTCCAGCAGTCGAAAATTTCTTTTCAGAAAAGTTTTGTCAGTGTGATTTGAAGATGATTTAGATTGCTGCATTGTCACATCTTGTTTAGTTTGTCTTAATTTGAAATATATTTTCTCCTTGTGTAGCCTACTTCCCGTGTTTCCCCCGCCTTAGGTGATCTCCTCATGTGTTTCACCTGTCTTGTTTCACTCACCTGTGTGTCTATATAGGTTTGGTTTTCACTTCAGTCTTTGTCCAAGTCTCTGTGTTAGGCTGTTAGTTTGCTGTGTTTCTCTGTTAGTTTGCCATGTTAGATTGCTATGTGTGTGTTTTGCCTGTTAATCCAGCCTGTATTTTTCTGTTGAGAATAAAGCCAATACAGTTTTTTGCAATCATTTATGTAATCTCCCCTACTGCGCCGCAACACCGAATTTTAGGGCTCCCGCACCTGTCAAATCCCACTTTAACCACTGGTGATAAGGTTCTTTAGCGACACAAAACACACAACTGTCTCAACATTTCTGGGGCTTGTTGAGTTGGAGGGAGGAGATGCCAGATCTATAGCCCGAGCTGTTGTGGCTTACCTGGAGAAGTGTTGTCTTAAAAAAGAGGAACTCCTGGGGCTAGTGACTGATAATGCCTCTGTTATGACAGGGATTAACAATGGGGTCCATAAAGTGCTGAAGGAGTACGGCCTGTGTGTCACTCTCTGCAGCTTGCCGTAACCCCTAATTTACACCAGGCACGGCTGTGCCGTGGCACTCGGAGAGATGGGCGGCCATTCTAGTCAATGCTCATGTTTACACCAGATGCGCCGTGGCGCGTCAGCTGCGTCCCAGAAGCGGCTAGGCGCTCCGCTCCGCAGAGAATACGCAGCAAGTCTTATTTTTGACGGATGGCGCATCAAGCTGCGCAGAGGAGATCGAACCAGACAGGAAGTCCCGACATGAAAAGCATAGTGAATCCAGTCAATTTTCAAAATAAAACATCTTGTGTTGACGACGGATCATATTTCACTTCATTCATTCAACATTACATCATACCTGGTGACAACAGGTATGTTTCATAATATTGAGATGATTATGGAGATGTATTTTTTAATTAAACAAAGCTCCAAAACTTTGATCCATGACTTTGAAGACTACAGCACAATAAAGAAGGAAATAACAACTTTAAACACAATTAAAACATACAAAAAAAGAAACCACATAACTACATAGACTTTTTACCCATGGTAGAAGCACAAAAATCAAGGAAAAATTACCAAAAACGTAGAAGTGAACAAGTCAACAACTGCTCCGCTTCTGAAACGCTGCTGGTGTGAACTGAAGTCACGAGTATGACGGAACAAAACCGCGGTGCAGCCGTGATGCAGCTACATGCCAGAGGTTTTATACTCGATGTATAGTGATCCTCAAAACATCTTGTATCTGATTTTTTTGAAGTCAGTGCTGGGGGAGGTACATTTGGCCATCAAGGCTTTTCAGGGAGAGCAGGTAGATCCTCTGAAACTTCTTGACAGCTTGGTTAGCCTGATAAAGTCTGTGAGCAGCAGGGTGCTGAATCCACTGGCAAATATGTACTCAATGTACAATGTACTCAAAGAGCCAATTGATGGATACATCAGTCCTAAACCGTACCTTGGTTACCTTTTTGAGTCAAAGGCAGTTGCATGAGCTCCACCTTGTGCCTGAGGAGGAGAACAATGTCCGAAAGCGGTGTGTAGCCTTTGTTACATGCCACTGTATGTGTACTTGTGTGCTAAACTCTCCTCTGCCCAGGTACTGCACCTTCCCCCTGTGCAGACGCAGTGATTGGCAGCACCTGCAGCCACTCTGCAATCAGGGGGCCAGTGGGCGATTTGGCAGACAAAGTCTGTATTTCGCCAGTGGGGCTGTTTAGTCCTGCAGGGGCAGGCTAGACTGCCAGTAGTATTTTGTGTGTAATGTGCTTTGCTAGCTCCCCAGCTAGCAAAAGCCCTCGTTTGTGTATCATGTGTCCTGCTAGCCTCATCAGCTAGCAGGATACTCGTTCGGGCGCCCCATGTGCTTTGTAAGCCTCGCCAGCTTACAAAGTACTCATTGTCTGTATCGATGTGTTGTTGTCTTTTGTGTGTAGTTGTTAGTTTGGTGGGTTAAGTTAAGCCTTTTGTTTTACTTAAGTTGGTGTTAACTTAATTTTACTCTTTACTTATTAAATAAAAGAACCTTTGTTTACACTTTTGCCTCAGTTCTCCCTCCTTCCTTTTTCACCCGGGTAAATTTATTTGTTACACCCCTCATCTTCTAGCACCAACTTGGGGGTCGTAACACCTTCATCATCTCCCTCTCTAACGAGTTGAGGGTGAGTACATGTCAGTTTTCAATGTAGTGGAAACTCTAAAGCACAATAAGAGCCTAGGAGTAATAGAAAAAATAGCCAAGCTCCTTGGCTACTCTCCTGCAGAGATAGACAAGATTGTCCAGCAATGGCGTGCCATCCATCTTAGTAAGTGGAATGAGACAAAAAACACATGGGAGTGAGATTTGGAAGTTCAGGGATGCAGCTGTTATCAACCCGTTTCAGGAACTTGTGTGTCTGTGTCGTCCTTGCCACACTCGAATGCTGAAGTCGAGAGATTATTCAGCCAGATGAGCGTGGTAAAAAGCAAGCAGTCCATTTAGATTGTTAATGTTGTCAAGTTAAAACCATCTCTACAAAAAAATGGTTAAAAATGTTTTAGTTATGGCAAGACATGTTCATGTTTTACTGTGACTTGTTGTAGGCTCCTAAGTGGAGCATAAGGTTAGAAACTAAACCAAACTTAAAGAGGACATCAGTCTCATTTTTACGAGTTTCATACATAGTAAAGTGTGCTGGAATATATTCTGAAAAAAGTTTGGATATAAAACAATTACACGTTAAGTTATTAAAGATTTATTATTTGTGTTAACTTATGCCTTCGCTCTGGCTCGCTGCCATATTGCCTTTATGTCACACGCTGCGTCATGTGGTTGGTTTCTTCGCACCAGGATAAACAGCAGTTACGGTGAAAATTGGTGGAAAATGGCAGGAGACGAAGCAGAGCGGAATTTCAGTGACATGAGTAGAAACCCTATGGCATATGCTTTTGAGCCGGTGAGGAGGAGAGGCAGAGAAAGCGCATGAAGTAATTTTAATCATTCGGAGGAGGAGCAGACAGTGATTCCCGGAGGTGCAGAGAGGGCCGGCAATATTACCTGGTGCTTGTGTGGCCGCTGTACTGCAATGCCCACCGAAGCAGAGTCCATCTGCTGCCAGGAGGCTAATTTAGACCACCTGCTCAGTGATCTGCAGTGTCTGACCATGGCGCGCACGTACCTAATTCTCTGCTGCGAGAGGGACGTCTTGGAGGTGTCCATCTTGTCTCTGCGAGAGGTGCGTGCTGAGACCCTGGAGCAGCCCATTAAAGGATAACTTCGGTATTTTTCAACCTGGGCCCTATTTCCCCATGTGTATGTGTGTGTATGATTGACAGCTGCAACTCGTTTTAAAATAGCTGCGTTATTGAGAGACGCAGATGCAGCCGGCAGCCGCAAAACAAGTTATAACGGTAGACATTAGGGCTGGGTATCGTTTGAAATTTTTCGATACCAGTACCAACACCAGTACCCTTAAAACGATACCGATACCAATTGAGTACTTCATTCGATACTTTTTTTTCAACATCATTCAATATTAATCGTGAAAATAAAGCAATCAGTTGATTTCCCAAAAATATGCTTACCGCATTTTATGCAGGCATTAATCCCCGGCGACACGGGCTCGTAGAAGAGCCATACTCTAGATCAGGGGTTTTCAAAGTGTGGGATAGTGAGCCTCCCCTAAGAGAACTCAAAAGCATAACGCCCCCCCCCCCCCCCCCCCCCCCCCCCCCCACCCCCCCCCCCCCGCCC
>JAJHUR010137696.1:0-14095 GCA_027495735.1 Lutjanus campechanus | reverse complement strand
TGTTGTTGTGATGTTATCTATTTATAATAGCAGTCGAGTTGTGGGTACAGTTGTCTGACGGGTCAGCTAACCTTAGCTTTGCGGCAGTGTGCTAACTCACAACTGGTTACATGCTGTCATTCCGACATTCCGCCATTCCGACATACTGCCATTTCGACATATCACCATTTAGACATATCACCATTCCGAAATACCGCTATTCCGACACGAAAACGTCCCACCATTCCGACAAGGCTTTCCATGTAAGGAAATGTGCGTTACTCCGAGTGTGTGTGTGTGTGTGTGTGTGGGGCGGGGGCGCTGTCCGGTGCTGAACTGCAAATGGAGATGAAGAGACCCTGATTAGGCGTTTTGCTTCTGTAAAGGAATAAATATTTGCTTTCCACAACACAATTTGGTAAAATGCCAAGGAATGAAATACAGTTTTCCCTCCAAACCCTCCAAATATGAAACTGCAGTGCGCTTGAATACAAACAGACAAGAAGATACCAGATTTACAATGACGGCAAATAGTTAGATTACTCATCTAAAATGTAAAAAAAAAAGCTACAAGATTTAGATAGAATTAACAGTACTGTGGGCTTCAATCGTCTCCTATTGCTTTTTAAATTATGTTGAGAGCGAGCGCGCTGGTGATTTCTTTAATTGTGTGTTCTGATTCATTTCCAAAATAAAGTTTTAGCTTCTGAAATCAGGTTTTTAAACAGTTCTGATGGAGCTCAAAGTTTATCTGGATGATGCGGCTTCATTCCGAACCATTTCACTGTAAACCTGGACGACCCGCGGCGTGTCTGGAGATAAAAAATAATATTCAATGTAACACCGGTTTTGTGCGACATACGTAAATGCGCACAAGGATACACACCCTCCCCTACTGTACAACATGAAGGAGACTGGACATCATTCACTGGATATGCACTGGAAACAGCTCCACTTATTTATTCACACCCAAAAATAGGGCAAACTGCTATCTTGCGCATATCATTAATGCACAATCTTTTGGGGGGGGGGTTTAAAGGAATTGTCGGAATGGCGGGATGTTTTTTTTTTTTTTTAATACCGTCATTCCAACCATAGGACGAAAAAACTGTCGGAATGATGGGACGTTTGACAGAAATTTAAGTGTTGCCATTTAGACAATTGGAGGCCCATGTCGGAGTGGAGGGATGTCGGAATGGCGGTTGCCTCCCGTCGGGGGGACTCCAGAGGGTTAAAGAACTTTATATATTATTTTGAGTTTTGCTATGGAAATGAAAAAAAAAAAGCCGTGTTCTGTTCCATCAGTGATGCATCAAAGGTTCAGAATGTTACTGGTTTATAAAAGGTTTTTACTGGATTGTAAGTGGTTTCATTGGGTTTGGGGTTCAGAGACTGACTTGGAACTTATCGTGAGTGTTGATGAGAACGCTTTTCTGTTCCAATTGGGACATGTTTAAGGATTAGTCTCAACTTATAACTGTTAAACCTACTAAATTCTTGTCTATGTCTGATAATGCAATGGGAACATTGTACTAACTTCATTTTTCTTGTCATCTAGGATGCAGGCTGCACAAGTAAAGTACAGAGATTGTCAAAAGTAAATTTGTTCCGAGGGGCAACAGACCTTAAAATCCTTTTTGGATTCTGGTGAGTGAAAAATGTCACATACAATAACTTACAGAACTGTTCACTCGGGATGTCAGTTTATGCTTTGCACAACTGAAAGAGGCTTTTCCCTGCATGCATGTTTATCAGAAGCCGTACAGTAATAAAATAATCCTTTTTTGGGAAAGGTCCCTCTAGAGTTGACTAATCAATGTCTCCAGCTCCACTGGCCAAAAACATTTTTAGGTGTTATAATATTGCTTTACTGTCAAAATAAGGGCTGCAGCTATTAATTATTTGAGTATTTTATGGATTATCCCATTGAGCAATGGGATAAGAAATATGTTTGCTTTATTAAAAAACGAAGAGCAAAACCTGAAAATTTGGTTGGTTTCCTTTTTATTAGATTTTTATTGCTTAAATTGCATGCAATATCTGCAATATCAATATCAAAACTGAATTCAGTGCATTTAAGTTCCATATTATATTCTGGGTTTTTTAAGAAAACATTTTCTGAAGTGAATTGTATACATAAAATCTGACTTGACTTAATTTGCAAAAAGTAATAAACAAAGAAACTTCAGATTGCTTTCAAAAGTTAAACATACAACCTGAAACTATGGAATTGATGATGATGATGATGATAATAACATTGGCAATAATAATATATCTCCTGTACGGTTGATTTTGTATTCACTGGTTTAAGAAGGCGAAATGACGGATACTTTGGGCCTCGTGCAATAACATTTTCATATTCTTGTCATAAATTTCTCTGACTGCATATGACTCTACGACACGTCTGGACCACTCAGAAATTGTGTTCGTATCTGAAAGAAAATTAAAAATACCCCAGAAAATTGGTGAACGCCTCAAGTTCTCCTAAATCACACACCAAGAACAAATCTGTTTGTATGAGTGGTTCTTGCATGAGGCCCATTGCTTATTCGTATTTGTTAGGATAAAAAGAAGAAAATGATTTTTTAAAATAAAAAAAAAGCATTGCAGTTGTTTTTTCTATTGACTGATTTAAGAAAGAATTATTGAACCAGAGGACTGTCATTTTTCATTCTTAAATGAACAACTGCACATGAATTAAACTTCATACAGGCACCAGATTCTTCAATAAGCTTGTGTAATCTTATTTTGTCTTCACAGTTACCAAGAAATTTGACATTTCAACCTTGGACTCAAAAGTCTATGAGAAATCAAAGGCTGATGTTGAAGAGGAGGTGTTTGAGTTTCTACTGAAGAAACATGACCTCTGTGTGCTGAAGATTTGTTTATCCCAAGGCCCAGATCCTGATGGTGAGTTGAATATGTGAGACAATTGGATACATACAAATTGTTTTTGTGTTCACCTTTCCCACCCCTGCTGGAACAGTCGTGGGCTCAGTCGAATCTAATGTGAAATTTTTGCATTCCACTTGCGATTAACAAAAAGTCACCCAGTAATAATGGATGTTTCCACCTCAGTTGTGTCATAGTTCCAGTGGTAATCACACCAGTATTATGATTGCTAGATTCTTTGAGCTCGCCTACAAGCAGCTCCTTTGCAAGCTTCAGTGGAAACAATGCGGGGGACTCTGATGACAACATTATACTGCAGCAGACGAGAAGGCGAGCTGAGGAGTCCAGTTGAGCTCAGCACTGCAAACGTCACACCTGTTGACCTTGATTGAGAAAGTCCTCATCTATGGGCATGTTTGTACGATGTTTGAAATAAAAGCCAGGTCTCAAACAGTGCTCAACATGAACAAATTAAGGCTGGGGGTAAAAAACAAGGGTGGATAAACTCTCGGCGGCTGTGATATTATGTGCATGCCAAGTTGCCAACTAAGCATAATAAATATTTCCATTGATTAAACACTAATCCTGCTATTTTCAACACCTTGTTGTTCTGGATTACTTATCTAAAGTATTATTTTCCACTTTTAGTCACTGTAGGTGTTTGTGTATTAATGTCTCAGTCAAACTGTGTTTTATTGTAACATACACAATGATTAAAGTTCTCCATTGCTGCAAAGGATTTCCTTCATTTTAATTCCAGAGAGGTAACGTATGGGATCAGTGTATATAGGAAGAAACAGAGGGGAGGGACAGGTCGCGCTATATTCATATAGGAATAATATCAACTTGAATGAGAATGCTATTTTATCTACAAATATAGTGTGTCATCATTAATGATCTTGTACCGCATTTTGCCGCACATGCTAAGGATTAATCACCTATTTCAGCCCCACTTATGATGAGTATGTCTCTGCCCCGGGGCTATTTAAAGCCGCCCTTCACCTATTTTTTTTTTTTTTATATGGATGCAGATGCGCTGCAAAGGTAGGCAGCGTGGGAGTTACTATGGTTACAGGGACACACTGTGTCTCTGTCGCTCTGAAACTTGCAATCCCCGCACTCCTATCATGTACACACACACACAAACTGTTAGTTCTCATGTCTGTGGTAAATGTCAGTGTGATGTGTATTCACAATACATTTTAATAAAGGAGGGATGAAGTTGATTTGTCTCACTACATGAAAATGTCGACAAGAGAGGTTAGGTTGGTGTAGAAGTGTGGGCAGTAAGTTTACCATGAAGGAAATTGTTGCAATTATGTTACTATATTTGATTGAACACTATTTAAATATGAACAATAAACTTAGAGCCAATCAGAGACATGATAGCAGTCTGTATTAACTTATGTTGTTTAGTGAAGTTTCATCCATTAATATTTAATAACAATCATACCATGTAATCATATTTGATTGTACAGCACTTTGGTCAAGTGTTATTGTTTTTAAATATATTCTATAAATTCATTTGAATTGGCTTCAGAAATATTTTATTCAGACACAAAATTTAGCTTTATTTTTACAGATTGAAAAAAGCTTTGAATTTACATAAAAGCAAACTAGCAACAGAGAAGCTGTTCCCTTCAAACTCTGTTGGTTTTGAGTGTTTAGAGTGTGTGTTCAAGCTTTTTTACAATTTGATGGCTGCATAAGAGAACAGCAGCAATGGTTATGGTTTGATAATTTTACATGTCTGGCTATTTGTTATGCAGGTGTCGAGGGCTTATGTGGTGGGTCTCTGCTGTAACTCATTTTACAAATTGGCAATAGGAGTGGGAATTGGCATGGAGACTAAAGTTTGTTCATAAGGAAGCATCGGAGAGACAAAAGAAGGTCCTCTGTCAGTAACAGTAACACTGACCGGTTGATGACACCAAGCACAGCACGTCTGCACCACGGTTCTGATCCGTCCTCCGCATGGCTGCAATTGTGCCAGGCCATACCAGAGATGCACCTACTCTGGTGAGGGGCCAAAGTGATCCCAACCCGCCATCTGGCGGACCCCTGCCAACCCATGACGACCTCCTTTTCTGCCCCTTTGATCAAGCCACTGTTGTGCAGGAGAGCAGAGAGAAGGACATTTTGAAAAGTCTCTTTATGTTCAGCTCTTAGTGTGTCTGTAGATTCTAACTGAATCACGATGCTTTGAAATGTAGTTTCTCTCCACTGTCACTGTTTGTACTTTCAGGTATCAGCTTTATTACACACAGCTGATGTCTGTCGGTCCGTACTTGCTCACGATTGCCTTGGTAAACTCTTGCGTGCGCGCACGAAGCGCATGCTGCTCATCTGATAGGGGGGGCTCAGGACAGAAAAAACGAAACCTAACTCAATAATGAACCATCTTTAGGTTTTGTCCCTACTGCAGCTTCAAGGCACAATGTCACAGACTTCATCTTTTTATAGAGCCAACAAATCCATAAAGTTCCACCACTATTAAAGGTGATCCAAAAGCTGATAGACACCCCTTCAGAGAGGAAAACTCACTAACCACAGAAAGCTTGTGCTGTGAGGCCATTACACTGATGAACCAAACAGCTGAACAAGCACTTTTTAAGGAGGACATGAAGCAGACCAATGATTTTTCAACTGAATTGCCTTTTTTTCTGCTCTACCATAGCCTGGTTAGTGCTGCAATAGCTCTCATGATAATAGTGCCCCACCATAATGTTTACTACTGTGTCTCGATTTATTCCATCTTCTCTTTTTGCGTATTATTTTAGCCAGATGCTTGGTGATGCTGCCTCTGCCAAGTTCCCTAGAGAAGTTTGTCTACTGTGGCCTCACAAAGACGGGCAAACTTCAAGACCTGACTCAAAAATCTAAATGCACAACACAAGTGGAAAATGGTGAGCTGGAAGGATTATACTAATAGGAGGGAGACTTTTTTTCAGGATGGGACAGTGACGTGTCATCCATTTGGGTCCTTGTCCATCTTCTGCCACCATCGCTTCATCGCTGCAGGAGTCCAGAAAAGCTCTCAGCCAGACAAGCCTGTGACCATGTTGTGAAGATCTTTTCTCAAACTCTTTGCAAACCATGACTCATTTTACAGCAGACTAATGATGTCCTTGTGACACAGACTGGAACCAACATCCAGGGGCACCTGGACATCATGGAAAGACTTGAACCCTGTCTGTGAGCTGTGGGGACCTACAGGAGTGTGATTTACCAGTACTTCATTGTGACTGACAAACACGCAGAATCTGGTAAGACACCAGACTCACCTGTTTTGATGAACTTTTCAAAGTTCGTTTTGTCTTTGGTACCTGTATAACCAGGATCTGGTAAATGTGAACTTCTTGAGAGCCACCATTTATTAACCCTTTCATGGATAGAGATCACTACAGTGGACAGCTATTCAAAAGCCATTTTCTCGCATATGCATGGGTTTTGATGGCATAGATGCACATCAGCCACTACAGTGGACTCTATTGCATCATCTTATACACTGACACCTAGTGGAAAGCCATTGCATATGCTATTTTTTTCCCCTCCAAACAAATATGGCCGACGGTCAGCCAGAAATGTGAGTTCCTCTGGAATATTCATCCAATCCATCTATTCTAGGAGGACCTCGCAGGTTAAAAAAAATGTTGTAACATCAAGTAACATCTAAGGAGTCATGTCATTGATACATTTTCCAAGAATTGATTTTAGATTGTGAGAAAATTCCCATTAATCATCTGTCCACTAAATTGGACATCATGTGTCACTAGCTATATTTCAACTACAATTCATACTTTTACTGTGATTGTTGTTCTTGAAATACTTCATCTGCAGTATATATATATATCAATTATAATATCAATATAAAATCAATAAAATTTGTCAATATACATATATTATCAATATATATTTATATATTGGTGTTATGGCAAGTTTTAGAGTATCTGTAGCAAAGCTAACAGTAGAAACATTCATTGTGGGATTTGAATCTATACAGAAGAGTGAAATAGAGTATTCCTCAATTGCGGTTGCAATAATTGAAGCTGTATTATTTTTTGTATGTATTTTATAGTTTTCAGATCATTTTATAATATTCATCGATTTGTTAGATACACATAGTATTACTATGTTATTACTGTATTATTATTAATACAGTATATTTTCAGAAACAAAATAATGTGAATGTATGTGAATATATCTTTAAAAAATCTGGATTAAAAAAAATAAAGTTCAAATCTTGTTTTTTCATGCCCTAAGAGCAATAAAAACACAAAGGAAAAAAAAATCCTGACTGAGGTTGTCATAAATCAATATTGGGACCACTAAGGTGAATTCTAAGGTTGCAGAGTTGAGGGTTTGGATGCTGCATTGAGTTGATGCTGAGTTGCAAAACTCCCCAAGCCAAGTCCCTGACAGATCACTTGAAGTTGATCCACAGACTTTGTTCAGGAAAGACGATTAAATTCAGTCAGACTGGTTGTTCACAAGAGTACGACACTTTTTCTGGGTTTAGAAAGCATTTCAATAGAGGACATGAACCTTGTTCTGATCTCAGTGAAGGCCTCCTCTGCAGCTGAAGATTTAACAGCCAGTCATTCTGATGACTTGCCAACACACCGTAGGACAAAAGTACAAACTGTACGTCTTCATGAGCATTTTAATGCATTTAAAGTTGTGTGCACAACAGACGGACCTCATGCAGTTGATGTCTAAGAGCTTTTCTGTTACGAAGCATCTGATATACAGATGTCATAGAGTTTAGATGATTTCAGTTTGTTTATTGTGCCATACTGTTTCCTGTGAGTTTGGAAAATTGTGCACAGTAAGCGCTTTAAAACCCAGGTGCACCAGACTGCAATATAAGCTTTTTTATTTACATGGATTATTAAAGGGTAAGCAGAGGCCACAGTTTTGTTTTAGTATCTGCTGTAGAAAGTGTTTGGATGCATTGCACATTTTTTAAGTTTTAGAATAAAGTGTGCTTTTTTTAAATACTGATTCAGATTTATTGACCTTGTTGAGTTTAAAGATAACCCCTTACAGACTAAACATATTCACACACTTTTCCTCTTCCCTCCTCCCTCTCTGCTGTGAGTCGGCTTTTTACCTGGTTTCAGGTGGTGCTGCAGCTCCATCAGCACTCGCTCCTCACGTCCATGCCTTTTTTTAAATTCCTATTTAGTCTCCTCAGACATGTATTGCAGCTGCAGACAACAAAAAAAGCTGTGGTCCTCATTTCATTGTCCAAAATTGATACAAGTTCATAGTGGGAGCATCAAGACAGTTTGGTGCAGGTCAAGATGCTTTTAGTGTGAGCTCTTACATTTAAAACATTGGGTGTACTTCAAAACGCAAGTGTGAGATGCTTTTAGTCCATTTTGGCCTTAAGAAATCAATTAAAGTCTACTCATGTACTGTATTGTATTCTTTTACACTCATGTTGTTTTCCAAGGCAGCCTCTTAACCTCAAACCCAACGAAACCAATTCCAGTCCAGTAAAATCTTTGAAACTTTTTATAAACCATTATAAGGGTTCAAGGCGGTTTTCCAGTCCTTAAACACATCACCAATGGAACAGACAAAAATTCTCCAATACTTTCTCCCTCCACATTTGAAAATAGGGTGGATGAAATGTTTAAATAGATTTCCCTCCACTGGCCATCAAGCACCACACACCTCCGGAGGACATGTCAATCTCAGACGCTCCAGATGAAAAGGAGCTGTCCAGTTTTCGGTGGCTAGTCTGTGATGTCCAGAGATGTTCGTTCACCAACAGGGTGAGCACAGATTACCAGTCAGAAGCCTCTTAGCTTAACCTCACTTCCTGGCTACTGCAGGCCAACAGTAGAGACGCTGGTGCCACCCAGCCCCCCATCCTCACTGTCACTTGGAATCATGTCTCCTCTGGGGGTATGTGGAAATTGTGCTGGTGGAAGGCAGAACCGCTGTTTATATGCACACTTAGTTCCAGGGTGACCTCTACACCTTAAACCCAATGAAATCACTTACAATCCAGTAAAACCTTTGACAATCTTTACAAGCCAGTTAAAGAGGCTGTGCTGTGACTGCTTGATGTAAAAACCACCTGTGCTGTCATTGGTTGTTGTAAAATCGACCAGTTGATTGGTTGGCTACTTTAAACGCCAGTGTGCTCTGACTATCTGTAACAATCACCTGTGCTATGTTTTGCTGTTGTAAAATCCTCCTGTGTTGTGATTGGCTTTTATTGCAGTCAACCTGTACTCTGATTGGCTGTTGTAAAATCTCCGTATTTTGTGAGTTGGTGTGGTAAAATCCCACTGAGTTGTGACTGGCTGTTGTAAAACCGCCTGTATCGTGACTGACTGTTGTAAAAACCATCTGTGCTGTGATTGGCTGTTGTAAAATCCAACATTACTTTGGGAAAAGGTTGCTTTTTATATATATCTATTTATTTATTTCGTATTTTTAATTTGAATTAGTTTCTTTTTTTTTAATATTGTCTTCTGAGGGTAAAAATCCTCATCTTCTTTCAGGTCAGTCGGTATAATGATTAAATGGTGCACAGTATTCATGTTTTTGTATGAAGGCAGCAGGATAATGACAGTTTAGATCAGTGAGGACATTTTAGACCACAGCAGACACCAAAAAAATCTTATTTCAATAAGAAACATTTTTAACACACTTATTACACATAAAACTATCAAAAAAGCTGAAAACAAGCAAAAAGAGCCAAGAACAGGGTTTATGCTAAAACCATGAAACAATTTTATATTAACTAATGACATCAAAAGTGCATGGCTATTCAACATAGAAGCCAAATATTTGATTGGTCTGGTCCAAATAATCTTTGAATAACTGAGTGAAATGCACAACAGGTCGTAAACGTTTCCACACACAGGTTTGCAGCATTTGCAGCAAGTGTCGGCTGTTTTATTTTGGTGACAGCTTCTCCGAATCTGGCACTGCCGCCGTTTTGGTTTCTGCTGTGATGGTTGCTTTTGCTGCCACGTGGGATCTTGTGCCAACTGCAATGCTACCCTTTTCCCCTCCATGAACTCCGCCCTCAGCTGTTGCTGCATGAACTTTCTCTGGGCTACTTTGTTGCTGGTGCACTCTTTGAAGAGGACGTGGGCATTGATCCCAGCCAGGTTGAGGATGTTGTAAAATACAGCCACTTACCACCTACATCTACCGCCTTTCACAGAGTACACCGTTGCCATCTGATCCAGGACATCCACGCCACACTCGGTGTTGTTGCAGTAAGTCACCAACTGCAGCTTTGCCTTCAGCTCATCGGTGATGTCCACATTTGTGTGCACGGTGCTCAGAATGCACACATTTTTCCTCGGTTTCCCCTGGTAGATGGTGAGCATTGCATCACCTCATTTCAGCACCTTCATGTTGAACAGCTCCGCTTGCTCTTTCACAGAGGAGAGAATCTCACACTTTGTTTTCCCCAGGATGCCAACCAGGCTGGTCTTCTTGGCCTGTAAGGTAGTGAACAGTTTTAGAGAAGTAAAGAAATTATCTGTGGTGATATTTCTTCCCTTCCCAAGGAATGGCCCTGCCGGTTTCAGCACCACACTCTCTCCCACAAGGCGACCTCTCCTCCATGTGTCCTCCTTTACCAGATACGGAGCCCCGTTCCGCATGTATTTGCTTTGGACATCCACAGCCAGCCAAAATTTGATGCCAGATTTATCTGTCTTATTTCCCATAAACTGAATAAACCTGCACCGGGCCTTGGTGGGGAGCAGCAGCTCATCTAGTGTTATGTTGGCACTGGGCTTGTAGCAGGCTATGCTGTTCTCAACAAACTCAACTCAACTCAGCTCAACTCAGCTTTATTTATATAGCACCTTTCATACAAACATGCAGCCCAAAGTGCTTCACATAGCAAAATTAAAACAACAGACAGGAAACAAATAAAAACAAGCAAAGAATGATGAAAATCCAAATAAATAAAAACAAAAAATGTAAGAATAAAATTACAACAATACAACAATAAAATGAATGTTAGAATGAAGTAAAAGGAACACTGGGGTAAAGAGAAAAAAAAGCCTAATGATTGAGGTTAAAAGACCACTTGTTCCAAGTGGGTGACAACAGAGCATACTTGTCATCCTGCAGACGCGCACGTCGGGTCTCCTTGTTGAATTGCAGGAATCTCAGGATCTCCTCAAAGTGCTGTCTGGCCATGAATTCCCTTGAAAAATGGGAAACTCCATTTTTCCAACCACAGGCTGTCCACATATATGTTTTTTGTGCACTGTGATCCACGGGCATACAACAGGGCTATGAAAGCTTTCAGTTCAGCCACTGTCAGGTCCCATGAGGTGTCACCATGGTGCCCTCAGTGCAGTCTCTGATATGCTTCAGCATGCCATCATCAAACACACACAAGAAGCGTATCTTCGCGGACGCTGTGGGGCCAGCAGCTTCAGTCAGGACATTTCGGCTCTGCCTTCTCCCTGGATGTTCAGTTGGCTCAAGGACTGTCCACACTGTCCCATCCTTCCCTTTTTCCACAGCCGCCTCCGGGTGAGATGTCTCCAGGGACGGCTTGAGCAACCCAGCTGGCTCAAGAGCAGGTACTGGTTCGGGAAGGCCTAGAACAACAATAATATCCTAAGATAGCAATTCATATAGACAATAATATCATAATGATAATAATAATAGAAGCAGCAGAACTAGTGAAAAGCCCAAGTGGAGCATAAAGCAGCACCGTGGAGGACAGCAGACCCCACCTGGGAGGTCAGCTGTCGATGGAACATCTGGATCTACACTCTCTGATGAAAGTAGCCGCCTCTTTTATGAAAAAGAGGCGGCTACTCTGAGTCACTCTCTGATGAAGATGAAGTATTTTCATTCCAAGATAAGTCGCTGTCACTTTCCACCTTGGACAGCCCCCCTGCATCAGAATCGTCGCTGTCCAAGTTCTGAAATGGCTCCAAGGCCTTCTTAAGTGTGAGGCTTCTCCTCAGTCTTTCAGACATTTTCTTTCTTTCTATCTCTCTATGTCCTATCTGTCAATCTTTCTCTAAAAGTGTTTTTTTAATGGTGCGTCACACAGTCAAGGATACTAGTTTATCATGTCATAGGGAGGCAGATGTAAACATAAGCTTACTGTCGTAACACCATGTCCAGAGAGAAAAAAATAATGCAGAATGTTCGAGTCTGGATGAGAAAATGGTTGAGCAACTGGCAATAAGTGCTGTCTATTCTTCAGCAGGAACTGGACATGAGGTTTAACTGTCAGTTTCAATATCTGTCAAGAGTCGTTCACTGGGCTATTTAATGTAAGCCTCAAGCAATTGACGAGATATCTTGTCAATGGCTGTTTTCACTGTGAGGCGTTTGGGGACACTTTGACACATCATCTGACAAAAATTGTCACCCGAAGAAGGAGGGAACCATTGGAATTGAGCAGCAGAAGAAGAAGACAGTGTTATCTAGCATGAAAACATCAGTGCTCTGCTGCAGATCCACGGTTCAGAGAGCATTGCGACCCAGCCGCAGAGCCCGGCCACAGAGCGGGGCTGCTCACGCTGCAGACCTCAGACCTCCACAGCAGCCGGGACACAGCGAGGCTGCTCACACCGCAGCCCCCGGGACCCGCGCCTCTCGGTCAGTGTTTCGGGCGGGGGAAACACACACCTAATGTTAACCACATTGGTGACAGTGATGTCACACACATAATATAAAGTGATAAAAATAAAACGAAAATAAAAACGTAAAGTCGATTTTCTGCTTAAAAATACCAAAAACGCAGTTTTCTCAGGTTTTTTTTTTGGTCTGAAAAGTGGATTTTTTTTAATGCAACCAACCAACATTTAAATGCTTATAAAAAAAAACTAAGAATGAAGCTAGAATAAAACATTTTTTTCATTTTTTGTGTCTGAAACTTGAAGATCTGTTCTTTCTTTTCATATATTCCATGGTAATATTCATAGAACTGAATATTCTGTGGGTGTTGAAACATCTGTGAATTTTGTCAAAAAAGCTGGCGCTGGCTGGCAACTTAATTAAAAAACGCTGGCAGGGAAAGAGTTATTAGCACAGCATCTTCTAGCATGTGCATGTTTGAGATTATAGGAAAGAACATCCATCAAGTTCAAAATTAAAAGTGCCAAATTACTTACCAGGCTGGCTTTACACGGTGAAAAATCTCCTGTAGTCTGAGCCTAGTACCTTTTATAAACCAGTAACATTCTGATCCTTTAATACATCACTGAACACAGATTTGATCCATCAGATATGACATCACCATTCTCGTGAGGTCAACATAGGATTGCTTTTTTTCATCTCCACAGCAACAATCAGAACGATATTAAATAGTTCTTTACAACAAAGTTGAATCAGATAAAGTAAGTTTCACGTTCACATTTTTTTCACATCTATCTTCAAATCATGTCTGTGCTGGCCCTGAAGAAATAAGTCCTTATTCAGAATCATAATCAGCTTTAAGTATGTAAACTTTCAAGGAATTTGACTCTGGTTTTAACTTGCAATTCAATTGTAAAGTTCAGCATCAGTTTAAGTTCAAATGAAGTTAGATAACTAATGGTCAACATTTGCCATCATACGCACTGTCAGGTCAGCAAGCATTTATAAAGTGCTGTCAGGCTGTATATACATTGTTTTTGTTGTTTTAAGTTTATGGATTTGTAATATTCTGTAAAATGTCATCTACCAAATTTCATATTGTCCTCAAAACTTGTTTTTAAACATGTCATGTGCTGTAAGAGTTGTATCACAAGAGCGTGGATGAAAAGTTAACTTTTCATCCAGAGGCCAGTGAATCGAGGAGCCTCTTCCACAAAAAGCATTTTTCAATACACAAGTTACACAGGTCTTTACAAGAAAAAGAAAAGAGAGAGACAGAGGAGCGCCAAGGAAAACATAAAAGGTTTCAAGAGGCCTTTTAAAAAGAAAAAAGGCTTCAAGGGTGTCTGCAGATCCATTCAAATCCCTTTCACTGCTGTGTACAGATGGATTAGATGTAGCTTTGTTTTAAGGAGCCAGACTAAAAGTTTGGGTCCCACCACTTTGTAAGACAAATATTTATTCCAAGAGCCACCTTGATCCCCTTCCCTTTTCAGTTGTCTTCTGGAAAAAATCTTTCAAGAATTATTTGTCACTTGAAATTATTACTAAAAATGTCTTTTAAAAGCTTACGTATTCATTTTTCAGATCCTAAAAACTGAAAAATGTGCTGTTTTCTCTTATAGCACCA
>JAJHUR010137695.1:0-17216 GCA_027495735.1 Lutjanus campechanus | reverse complement strand
TAGGGTGCTGGGTGGTCCGCCAACCATTTTCTAATTGACAGTGAAAATAAATTGATTCGCACTGGGACTTTTTTGGTTTATACCACAAAGTAAATGTTCAATAATGTTCCTTGGCTGTTGCATGGGAAGTTGCACATCAGCCTACATACACAAAGTTACATTTATTATTTCCTTTTTCCCTTTTAGGATCAATTTATGTTTCTGGATCATTCCATCATTTGAGAAATTGCATTATGGAGGAGGTCCTGGCTTATACAAAACTCTAAATGTAACCAAATTATTTACACTGAAAATGCAGCTGCAGCCATTAAATGCATGAAAATAATAATAATAATCAAATTATAACAATCTGTCACATAGTGTCAAACCTTGTGCCAAGTTAATTTAGTTAATGAGTTAAGTCATTTAATTTGAAAATAAAGAATTTCAAAGAAAGATAAGTTATGGGGCTTTTAATGCTTATGCTAATGCATATTATTCATAGATGTGAGGGGAGAGAAAACACATTTTGATAATGCTGAGTCCCTCAGTGTAAGTGGAATAATAATAAATGATTCAAACACAGCATTGAGTCAAAATAAAACCCATTTCCCAGATTTTTGTTTTATGATAACTAAACATAATTACACAGTTAGAGCTGCACACCAAAATGGTTCTCAATTAATTTAAATAACTCCCCACTCAGTGACTCCATTGACTGATCTGGCTTGAGGTACCCCCCAAATGAAATTTGGTGGGTTGAGCTGGTGTTACACCTCAATTCTGTTGTGTTGTGTGCATATTAGCATTTCTGTATTTGTGTGTGTTGGGCTCTTTTGGCCACGATATAATGCCCTGTAAAGAAAATGTGAAATGAAATCTTACAGGAATATAATTAATTCAGCACTTACATTTTATTTCATCATCTGTGTCTTACCGTCTTTTGACATTTGCCAGTAATGATGCTAATTTATATTCTCTAGAACCTGTGGTTCTTTGACAAAACAGGAAAGTCACTGTGGGATTAAAAGTTGATTTCATCACCATTGTATAAACTTGTATAACAGAAAACATAGACTGAGCTATATGACAATAATAAACCTTAATTTGTGGTGTAAACTGGCAGGATGAGCACATTTAACTTAAAAATGTTACTATTATAAGTAATGGTTAATTAAGGTTCAGTGACCTTGAAATCATAACTTTCTTTCAAAGACTAACGTGCGTCTGCTTGAAAAAGGACGGTGGGGTGAAACTTTATGTCACAAACCATTTAAATTTTAAAAGTGGACAGAAAGAATAATGAAAAATAAACACAAGTGATCACTGTAATCCACCATGCAAGAGGTGGAGGAGGACAGAGAGGACAGACATTTTTCTGAACAGAGACAGAGGATCGACGTTTTTTTTTCTTTTTTTCCCTTTTTTGTTGGACCTTCGAGCCTAAAACATATCGGGTTACATTTTGTCTTTGGATGAACTTTTCTAGCCGCTTACTATATGGTTAGGAATTAACCATGGAGGGTAAGAAAATTACATTATTACCAATATTTAATCATAAAGAAAATTATGCATTCAAATGATTTTCTAGAAGTCTTATTTCCCATATCTGTTGTAGGCGAGTCGTGTGTGTGTGTGTATGTGTGTGAGTTGCTGGTGCAGTAGAGCCTCGGCTGTCCGTCATCAACCCAACTGCATTAACCTCGGCCTCTGTGCCTGCAGGGCCCACCACTTCCATTTCTCTGCAACAAATACAGGTCCTGGCCCAGGGCATCCTGGCAGCCAGCATAGTTAATGACTTATTTACTGTTTAATGGCTGTATACCGCACCACAACAACAATTAATGAGAAAAAGCCACATTCACAAGCAGTGGGGGAGCCAGGTGGTGGAGGTTATTTTCTCCTTCTAACTTTATCTGAGCTCTGCCTTCTGCTCTAGCCTGATAAACTCCTGCACACCTTACCTGGAGACAGACAGGCTGACAGCTGCGAGGACAGCTACTTTTACAGACTCTGGGAGAAATAAAATACATACCTTGGATTGACCTTATTTTCAACATTAATCTTTCAATTCTATTCTATTCTAATCTATTCTAAAGTTATTGATCTTGCTCACTATGTTTTCCTTCACGTTTTTTTGTCAAACTTGCCCATAAAAACTGTGAAACTCTTCTGACAAAGCATATTTTTTCCCCTCCAAAACATCATCCTATCCTAATGTTTTTCAACTGGTTTGTTTCCCCTCTTTCCCACAATCCTTTGGCTTTTCTGTCGCCCTCTTTTGTTCTCTCCAGCTCTCTCTTTAGCCTTGTGAATACCATCGCTCAAGCAGTGAGCTGTTGCAGGCACTTTGTTGCTGACCATGGTGCTGAAAGCCTCCTGCCTTCCAATTGCCAGAGTGTTCATTTCATGGTTCATATACCCTGTTCTCCATTTGTCAGAGTGCCGTTAGCCCCCACGCTTATTTCTTTAACCCCTTCCCTTACAAATAATAACAAATCAAACGCACATTTGTTTTACCTCGCAGTCACAGCTCTCCTGCCACTGACAGGCTTTCAATTAAGGTGGTGGCACATGTTTTATGTGTTGCTTGAGTTGGGTGCAGAACATGTTGCGTGGAGTTTTCAGGTTGACTTTTTGTTCTGCCGTTTTGTGCTGCTGTGTTGTTTTCTGAAGCATAATTATGTCGCACTTTTAACTCTGTGCTTGTGTGTGAGCCACAAAAAAAAAAAAGAAAGAAAAAAGAAAAGAAAAGACAGCGTGATGCAAAGCAATGTGCCGTATTTAAGCACCGCTTCTTGTGAACATGCTTGTTCAGTCATTTCCCCATCCTAAATCACCACAGTCATCATAACATATGTAAGCTTGTGTGCTGCCTCCATCTGGCCACATTAGGTTTCCAATTTCCATGAGAACCGCCTCCACATATATGGCTGTTTTTAAGAGAGAAAAAAAATCCAAAACAGCTCTGATGTTAAGGAGTCTTGACTATATGCCATTAAGCACTTGATGTTCCTCAATCATGGTGCACTTCTCTTTTAAATGTGAAAGTAGCATGACACTCTTTGACTTGTGGGAGCAACAGACCCACAGAAATGACCGTTTTGAAGTGCATTTCATCCACATGTTCTGCTACTAGTCTGTGGTTTACATATAAATACACTAAACTAAAATATAAACACTTTTGTTTTTGCTCTCATTCATCTCTGTGTGCCTGCCAGGGGGATGGATTAACTTGACAAAGGAAAAATGCTCACTGACACAGATTTGAACTAATTTGTGAACAAAATTCAGGAGAAATAAACATTTGTTTCATCAAGGAAGTCTTAAAAGTTTTACTTAAATTTTTGATAATGTAATGTAATAATGTAGTTTTAATATACATGCACTAACTATGGCATCTTTACAATTATAGTAGATTAGCATTAATTAACACAATAAACAACACACTGCTTCACAAACAGAGTTTATTATAGAACTATTTCATATTATGTCTGTAATAGAGTGTGTCATGATACCATCATGTTAAACTTAAACAATATTATTAGGGCTTCAGCAAATTATTATTTTCATTATCAAGTGATCTGTCTATTTTTTAATGATTGATTCATTGTTTGGTCCATAAAAGTGTCAGAAAATGGTGAGAAATATTTATCAGTTTCCCAAAGCTCAAGGTGACATCCTCAAATGCCTTGTTTTACCCATAACACAGAGTTTAGTTGACTGTCATAATGGAGTAAAGAAACCAGAAAATTTTCACATTTTAAAAGCTGATATCAGTAAATTATTTCTTACAAAAAATGAGTTCAGAAACAATTAATTGATTAGCATAATAGTTGAATTATTTTAGTAGATGGCAAATAACCAGTTAATTGACTCATCATTGCAGCTCTAAATACCAGTATAAAAAAGATACTCAATACGTCCCTTGCCTAAGTCAAAGAAAAAAAATTGGCACACAAAATAGTCACACAAAATATTTTTAGTCTTTCTTTTCATTAACAAGTTCCACACACTGGATGCTGTATTGTTTTAGAGTGTGGTTTTGAAAAAGTATACAATTATGATATTTTTTGACAACCTTAATATGTACATAAAATGTCAGTTTGCTGACTCCATAGGCAGGAGGCTACAGAGGCAGGGTCTTACATTTATTAAAAATAATAAATAAGAAATATTCTAAACTGTAGTTACACCTCCACAGCGAGTTAATTCTCTTTCACTCTCTATTTCATTCCCTTCGATGTCCTTCATTTAGAGGGCCGCCTGTTTTGGTTCCAAATTGTCCTTCATGCCAAGCTGGATTTGTGAGCGGTGCTATGCCAGACGCTAAGTAAATGTGTTTTTCAATCTATCTGCTCCCCAACCATCCCACTCTCGTCCGTCTCCCCCTGCCTCTGGACTCCCTCCAGTCCCCTGTGTTTTTAGGACAATCTCTGCGTCTTCTCATCTCTTGCCTGCCTGCCTGCATGCCTTCCTACCTGGCTGCCCATTGCCCCTGCCATCATTCCCCCCAGGTCTCGATAAATAACCCTGCACCTCTCTGGCCCTCAGCTCTACTGGCTGTTGCTGGAGCACATTTGTTAAAATATCACCTGCTGTAGAGGGGAAATTGATACTGCTGCATTGTGCTCTGGGCAATAGAGGTTTGTGTCGAGTTAAAATGCCACAACACAGACAGTTGTAGGAAAGTTCAGAATTTCAACAAAAAAAGAAAAATAACTCGGTTGTTCTTTCTATCAACATTTTAAAAAAAAAAGAACAGCTGCCAGTACTTTCTTGTTGAAAGGCTGTAACAAAATGCTGGGTCAGACAGTTAATTATGCAACAGACACAGACACAAAAACAAACAGCGAGATAATATTTGTTAAAATTCCATTAAATAAAGTGACACACTTAATTCACACAGCTCCCCTGCTCCCCACCAGGAGCTGTTTTTATATAGAAATAGAGATAAAATGGTGCCTTTAAATACACACAAAAGAGTTCCTCATAACTGTAGCTAGCTAGTTGGGCTCTGAAAAAAGGAACTTCATTAAAATATGAAAAACTGTTTAGTCTCTTTGGTTCTACTCCATTGCTCCAAAAACAGGCCAATGATCAGATGAGACATCCCCAGATGACCAGGTAAGAGGAAGAAGCAAAAGTTCCTCTCTGAAATCTGCCATTATCCAGATGGCACCATTAGCGATTAAGCCAGAACATTTCTCCCCTCTTATAATTGACTCCATAGGCTATTAGGCAGGTTGGCACAAGGCTAGGTCCACTGGTGCACACTCCAGATGTTCTCTTTGTGTGTGTGTGTGTGTGTGTGTGTGTGTGTGTGTGTGTGTGTGTGTGTGTGTGGAGGGGAGAGAGTTTGGCTGTTGTTGTGGGTGCTTGTGGTGGGTCCAGGGCTGCCTACAGATGGACATAGGGCTGGGTGGGTGCTGGGAATAAGTCACATTCAATTATATCAACGTCTCTATCAGTCTGTCTGTTCTCAGTGTCTCTCTTTCCCCCATGTCTCTATCTCCCTGTCTGTCTCTCTTTCTCTTCTAGCCTAGGGGGAAGAAAGATTAAAGTGTTCTGTTTTCTGTGCAAGATCTTTGTCTCTGCTTTTTGGGTTTATCTGAAGATTAAATTATCTCTCATCTGTTGTCTGTCTCTTAGTGTGTGTAAGCAAAGTGATGCTTGGCAGACATTAAGTGCAGTTGCTATTATTAAAGTCTGTGTAAAGGAAATTCTGAGTATTTCTTCCAAACACATTATATGTTAGAAAATAGTTGCTGAAAACATGTGAAAACACTGTAAACTGTGTAGTACTGAACTGTGGTGTTTGAATGTTAAACTGTTCTTCACAGTTTTTGTGTTCACGATTTGTTGGTAGACCTGAAACATGGCTTGTTGACACAGCAGAGCCATGGTCCCCAAACACTATATAAGCCCCACGAATCAACTCACAAATGACATCGTCCCCCACCCACCACCCTCCTTAACGGTCAGTTACGTGTTTACCTTCAGCAAATCTCTCAGGCTAAATCAACCAGCAGTTACTGTTTGCTTCAATTGAACAACTCAACGCTGAAGAAATAAAACATCCTGTTGCAGACTGAGATTAATCAGTTGTTCCTCCAATGAGCTGATAGGTCACTGTCATTTTTTTTTTAACTTGTTTTAAAGTCTCTAAATAGTTTAGCACCTTCATACCTTTATGTAACTGAGCATGCTCCAAACCTTTCACCTGAACTGTCTTCTAGCGCTGGCTTGCTAAATGTAACAAAAGTTACAAAAGTGTAGTGAAGCAGCTTTCTGTTGTTATGCACAAGATTTGGAACAAGCTTCCACCACATATAAGACAAACAAATTCTGTTGATAGTTTTAAGAGACAATTCAAGACATACTTTTATAATCTTGCTTTTAATTAATTTTACCTTTTTCATAATAGCTTTATGATTTTTATATCTTTGAAATTAGTTTTTATCACACTTAACTTGTTCTTTATAACCAGTATCATTCCTTTAAAAAATCTTTAGGATTTTGTTATTTTAACTCCTTGTGTCTCCTCTTTTTAAATCTGTGTTGTCGGCTTTTGATTTTTTTCTTCTTCTTTTTTTTTTTCCTTGTGAAGCACTTTCAGCTTGATTTGATTTTTTTTATTGGGATCTCTAGACATAAAAACGTCACATCAATAGATAAAAACAGAAACAAACTATTTGTCCAAATAGTATAAATATACTACAGATTTTAAGTTGTACACTTAAAATCCACAATTTAACCCATACATTGCACAACACACGAAATCACATCAAAACATAAACATTCAAGCTGCATCCTATGTTATGAAAGATGTTACATATATAAAGTTTATTTTTATCATATTGAAACATCCATGGAAAAGGGCAGACTTTACAGACCCTCGCAGCAGAAAATGAATGTGTTAATTCTTCACAGTAACATACCAATGTCATTAACAGCTTTCTCATGTGTCACTTTATCACAACCACAACCCCCAAAGTCTACACAGTTTCCTACCAGGCCTTGGAGAGAAGAAGAAGGAGAGACTGATTTCCAGAAGTAGTGCTTTAGCAGGCATGAAAAGGCTTTTTTAAAAGTGTTTGTATTACATTACTGAATGGACTTTCAGTAATCCCTTTATAGCTAAAAAAAGAGCTAAAAAGCCATTAATTATTCATCTCCCCATGGCTGGTGGTAAAGAGGAGAGGCGCTCTAGGGTTTCCATCAGCTATTAGTAAACAAATCAATGCTGCAGGCTGAGCTCCTTGTCAGTACAGAGCCATCTGCCCTTTACCATGACTTTCAGGTGAAAGCCAGAAATGGACCTACATGACACATGATACTGCCTCCTGAGGGTAAAAAGAGGCATGAAGAAAAGAAAATGAAAGTTTATTATTTCATCACGTTATTGAGTTTGGAAAACTTATGCAGGAATCTTAATGCAAAAACTGTCCCTCTGCTAGAGCGACACTTAATTTATTCATGACATCAATCTAATTTGTGAGAACAGTTGTAGTTACATTACTACCCCAGCTGGGTTGGTTCGACACATTATGCCTCTGTGAGCAGACACTCCCGAATTTGTCACGACCCACCCAACAATAGGTATTTGATGTAATCAAACAGCACAGTTTGAAGCCCCTAATCCAATTTCTTTGGCAAGATACATTGTAATTTGGTATCACCGTAATTATGAACTGAATTGTGAACTGTCTGTAAGGGAATTGAATTAGCCGGCAGAAGAAGAGTAATATGATTGGGAACTGGGAGAAATCAATACAGCACTGCTCGTCATCTCAACGTTGACCTGAATCCTGCCTGAATGTGGATCTTTTGGGGATTCAGCTTAATTCAATCTGGAGGAGCTAACACGCTCCCTGTCCCCTCCACATGGTTGACAACAGCTCTGTCTTGATTTAGACTGCTGGGCAGGAGCCCTGCTGGGGGAAGCATAGCTCTGAGAGAAGTAGCTGCAGCTTGATCTTATTCATCTGATTGTATGAAATACATAGACAATATAAACCCACATATAATGCCTCAAACGAATTGCACAGCCCTTCTGTACATACTCCAGTTACCTATCACTATTATCAAGACAGAGATAAACATATTGTTGAATGTAGAAGTAGTTCGATGTGACAAAGTTTTTGAATAATAAAGCCTGCTTCAACAGCTCTCTGATGAGCACTACATACTACGTCACTGCATTTGACAAACAGCCCTTCCGCACACCCTCAGCTGTGTTGACAAATGGTTCTACGGTGGAGTGTATAGAGATTCTCATCCTCATGGGCGCAGCCCACCAGTGATAGCTCCACCCTGATGGTGGTAGTAACCTGAAGAGAGATGGGAAATATCGCAACTGCAGAAACCACCACAGCGATTCGCTCTGATGGATGAGGCTGGGAAAGCTGGAGCTTGGGGTGGAGTTCTGTATGGAGATGCTGGGTGAAAACGTAATTGTTTGATTGGCTGATAGCTCAAGAATCATGCGGCATTTATCTCTTAACTCCCTTGTGTTCTTTTTTTTAGTTTACAGTACATATATTCTTGTATTGTAATGGGTCATGTGTGGGCTAGGGCTGTGTTTTGGCATGAATATGATAATATGATATGTATCATGATACAGGGACTATGATTTAATATATTATGATATATTGAAATACTGAAATAAAGATGATATAGTGCTATCTAATTTTAGAAAAACTGTCATAAGAGCACAGCACTGTAGAGAACAGTGAAGATATGGCTGGGGGTTTAAACATAACACAAAGTGAACCATTGTCACACATATTTGCATGTATCACAATATCACAACTCAATGTTTTTAAGAATCGATACAGTATCATAAAACATAATATCGCAACACTTAATTGTATCAATATTTTCTTACACACCCAGTACGTGTGTGTACACATGCATGTGTGTGTGAGTGACCAGCAGCTTGTCAGCAGCTGATCTCACATACTACTGGACCAATCAGCCTAAAATCTTTTGTACACATTTACATATGATTGTATGCTCAAGGATCTCTAATGCTTGTGGTGATTTACAATTTTTGAAAAATCGACTGCTGACTCCTCACTCCTTTTAACTGGCCAGGAGGGGTGCAAGTTACCAACAACTGCTAGGCTAAAAAACAAGGCTTACCTAATCTGTTACAGGCCACACTTTGGCCTTTGTTGCGGCTCAAAAAATGATATAGTTTGAAAAGTTTAATTTCGTCTTAAGCTGGAGCAGCTTTTTTGAGTTTATCCAAAAATGTAGATTTCCATCTTTTGTTGTTGTTGTAAAGTTGCCTGGTTGTGTGTAATGTTCTGAATAAAATTATCTAAATAAATAACAATGTTTAAATGAAGAACTTAGGATTTATTGTCCCATTTATTTTTCCTTATTACGTTTATACAGTTAGGTGAACCTGGGACCCTGGGTTTACACTATTTAATGCATCTTAAAGAAAACTGAGACCATGCTAAACAAAGCTTTATTCCAAACTTTGCAAATCACCACATTGGGCAGTTTTGATGGCATTGCAGTGGGTGCTTCGCCATCTATCCCCTTGCTGAGATCTGCACTCTACTTACTGTATTTTTCCAGTTCAAACTGTTTTTAAACTCTTGTATTGTTATTTATAAGGTCTCTGTCCTTCTCTCTGCATTTTTCCTCCTTGAAAAGCTCCACTAGCTGATATTAACCTGTTAGGGATACAGATCTAGTGAGAAAAAAGTCTGCAATTCAGCTGTCTTTGTTTAAGGGAAAATAGCTTGTGTATTGTGTTGTTCTGTTGACCGCTTGACATTCCAATACGTTCTCCAGCACTCTCCATGGGCCCTGATAAGAACTTGATAGCTAGCTAGAGGTGTTCTCCTATTATAGGAGCAGATGGTTTCTTACCATTATTTTATCTTTACAGATAAGATTAAAAAGCCCAGCTTACACTGCACATAGGTAATCAGAGCTGAGAGGAAAGAGCACCTCTAATGCCAAGGAGAGCCCAATGTCAAGAAAATCAATATGTCTGCCCCCTCCCAAAATCAAAGCCGTTTTTTCCTCCTCCCTGCTCAGTTCACACAGATAAAAGCTTTGTGGGTTGTGTAAAATCAAAGCAGGTGTCACATAAGTGCAAAATGTTTCACTATTCTGTTTTATTTATGTTAATTCATGAATTTCAGCTGCTCTTTCTGGACTCCGTGCCACAAACACATCTGGCCGGTGTAATACCGGAACATTCTTTCAATTCAGTAGTGTCTTTTATTTGAGCGAGTCAGATTTGATTGTGCACATTGTGTTGTCTGTGAGGGAAGCTCGTAAAGGTTATACAGCCCACTGAAAGGCTATCTCATTCACCAGCAACAGAGGGGAGCATGTCCCCGGAGCCAGGTGTTGAATGGACTCAGGAAACAAATAGCTCTTTCTGTCTTGTTATTGGGGATGCACTGATAAGGTGGGCAGGGGCACGCTGAAGGGTGATTACTAGGGTGTCTTTTAACAGACTTCCCTCGTGATGATCAGCTATTAGAGTTATGCATACTCATTCTACTGCATCAGCATTGTGACCAGCTCTTCACCCTTTAGCTACATCACCTGCTGCACTCTGATTCACTGAGCTCTGTCTGTGTTGACACCTACTTAATTCCCACGGGTTATTGCAGATCCCTCTCCATTTAAGAGAGTGTGTGTGTGTGCGCGCGTGCATGTGTGTGGAGGGGAAGCAGAGGGAAATCATTGCTAGCCCGGGAGAAGGGAAAAAGCTATTCAACAGGGGCGCCCACGGTGGCAAAGCCATTTCCAATAATGTCCTCTTTCTGCAACAACAATTGTGTTTAACCCCAATGGCTTCAGCTGCCCACTATTTGTCATCCCACCTCTTCCTCCCTCGCCTCCCTCCATGGCTTCACATACACAGGCAATAGCAGTGGAAGTATGGTTCATGACTGCATGGTGCGTACATCGCCTGACTCTTATTGTTGCTTCTGTCTGAGGAAACAACACAGAAATGGTCAAACCGGCTGCTCTTTGGTGCAGTGTAACCTCTGGGTCTAGTTTTACAGTGTTCAAAGCATTTGATGTGGTCTCAGTGATGTTTGGTGAGTGAACTTTTAAGTTCAGAGTGAGGAGGTTTTGTTACAGAGGTGTTACTTTAAAGGGATAGTTCGTATTTGTTTTGAAGTAGGGTCGTATGAGGTACTTCTCCATACTCAGTAGATGGTGGTCGGCACACCCCCAGTTTGGGCAGGAGTAGGAGTAAGAGGAACAGCAACAGGAGTACTGGGGTAGGAAGTTAAGCAGCACACTGCTGTGGACGGGGTCAGCAGCAAAATGTATATTAGCCACCTAAAACAAAATCAATATCAGTTAGTGTACTATATTAGGAATATTTTCACTACTTTACTTTACCGTCAGACAGCCTTCTCCAGCGGGAAACTGCAGTTAAATACATTATATAATATATATTATAATATCACACTTTCCAAAGCCACCAGACTTCTTTGATAAAACAGCAATTTTACCTATATAGTGTATAGCGTACACTTAACTGATTTAGATTTTTTTAATTTCAAGGCAACTCTCCTTCACTAGATTTTTAATCAAACTCTTAAGTTTAAATCAACTTTTGTTTGTTTTAAGAAACCCCAAAAATTAAATTGTTGCATTTGAAAATAATAAATTATTGACCATAATTCTTTTACTCAACAAGTTTGGATATTTTTTTTTTTTTTACATTGTCTAAAACTGAAAGATTCAAATATATCTAAAAAAATCACATTATCTCAACAAAACATTAAAATATATTGAAAAAAGTTACATTGAAATTTTGAGTTTTCCCAACATTTTTACAGTGCTAAAATACATTTTGTTGTTGACCCTGTCCACAGCAGTACACTGCTTAGTTCTCTCCACTGGTACTCCTGATCTTCTCCAACCTATTGGCATACCAACCACTACTGATTATGGATAAGTCACACAACCTCACTTTCAAAAATCCGAACTGTCCACTTTACTTTATTGATGCCAACTGTACTGATTTTCCTGTTTTTACAGTACGGCATGAATGAAAATGCAAGTCCTGTTATCTGTCTGTCCCTCCATTTTTCTTTCTTTTATTCCTTTTAACACATCTCTCTTTTCCCCTGCACCCCTCTCTAATCTCTCTTCCACCCCCTCTCTCTTCCCCATGTCCCTGTGCTGGCGAGCTGCGTGTGGAGGTGATTTATCTGTGGCACTCACTGAGGTCCCAACACAGTGGCACACACACACACACACACACTCACGCAAGCATGTGCACAGACATATGAAACACACACAGGTAGGGCTGCAGCTGTGATATATTTTAATTACAGTTTTAGTCAGAAGTAATTAAGCTTTTATATCTAGAGGGACAGCTCAATACCCATCCCCCAACACACACACGCATATGTGCACAGACATTGACACACATACAAAAACACACCCCTTTTTTCATGTCTTTGTTCCATGATTTCTGTGACATGTGTCAAGTTAGTTTTTTTATTTTTTTATTTTTTTTTTTTTTTTACTGACAAGAAAATTCTCAAAAGTTTTGAGCACAACAAAGTTTGAACTGCACATCATCACATATTAGTTTATCAAAAATTAGTAGCAGTGCTTCAAAACGTGTCACAAGAATTTGGTATGATTTGAAATGTTTTTGTACCTGAGTTTTAATACAGATGCCAATACAATTTCTTTGATACACGACTTCACTGAGTATAAAAATGTTTTTCATTTCACAAAAAAGGGCAGCGTTTGAAATCCATCACTGTTTAATAATGATGTCTAAAACACAGTCCGTCATTAACAGAATTATGGTTTCAGTTATTCAGTACCAGATAAAAACCAAAAGGAAACAAGACTTAGAATGTGAACAAACATTTGTTGCCAACTTACAGCATTTGGCAGTTGCTGCTCTGTGTTATGAACAAAATTTAGTTGGCACTCAGTAAGAATTCGATACGCAGACATATTTATTATGTTACGAGTTATAGCCTCTAACTATAGCTGGGTAACAGAATTCACAATCCAGTATCACAAGTGACAGTTTTCCCTTCCCCCCTCCCTTTTTTTTTGGCACAACAGGAGTTTTGAATAAGAGATGTAGGATTGAGGGAACCATGGTGAGAAGGAGGAGACTGTGCAAAAGGATGAGAAGGTGATTTGTGCAGAAACAGATAGGCTTTGCACTGTAAGCTGAGTTGAAGAGCAGATTTGGAAGCTGTAAGACAGTGTTGTGTTGTCGTGGAGTGCTGACAGGGGCGGCGAGCTGAAAGTGCACAGAGGATTGAGGAAAAAAGAAATGTGTCTGAGTGCGTGTGTATGTGCGAGCAGGGGGTGTGTGCACTTTTGTGTGTGCGCACGTGTTTGAGAGTGTGTATGTATGGCACAGATGGAAAGACTTCTCAGGGATTACTGTGTAACTGGAAGAGGAGAGAGGTGGTAATTGCATTTTAATTACAGTGTTGATGGTTTTGTGCTCTGCCAGATGGAAGGTTCTTTACAGATATAAGCACAAAATAAATCAGCCCTCTGGAAAATAAATCAGCCCTTAGGTGACTAGTTACCTGCCGAACTGAGTCCCTAACCTTGTCTCGAGTCACAGGTGATGATGATTAGTTTAGGCTAGTTTATATCCAACCTAGAACCCCCACAAACCACTCTGTGCCCTTCTACTCTCCTTGTAATGTTGGATATCCATGGTCATATTACTTCCTACCAATCCTATAGTAGCTCATGTTTCACTTTTAAAGGGGCAGTTCACCTCAAAATCAAAAATATTTAAAGATTATGCATATTTTTACTTTTACCTGTAGTGCTGTTTATCCATCTAGATTGTTGTGGTGTGAGTTGCTGAAATTTGGAGATATCAGCTGTAGAGACGTCTGTCCTCTCTCTAATATAATGGACCTAGATGGCACTCGGTTTGAGGTGCACCAAGCACCAAAAATGCATTTTAAAAAAGTCAACAGCAATGTCTTTTTTCCAGAAATTGTGACCCACTTCCTCAAGATACCCTGCTGTGAACACTTTTACACTTTTATGTAGAAACAATTTTCTTTCTGCCGCCAACCATATCACCACGCAGAGGGAAGTAGCCAATTCCTATTTTCTGGTAAATATGAAAATGGAAAACCATGAAAATGTTTTAAAAGTATTTAGAACATATGGAAATATATTTAGAAAATATGTAGGCCTTGTTTACTTTCTTAAAACATATTCAGCAGCATGAGTAGATCGACACCTTCTTGGTGATACGGTTGGTGGACTATAGAAAAAAAAAGTTCCCTCATAAAACTGCTCACAACAAGGTCTGTGTATTATCTTGAGTAACCAGGCTATTATTTCTGGAAAGAGACGCTGCTGTTTAGTTTTTCAAATGTATTATTTTGGTGATTTGAGCACCACAAGCTGAGTGCAATCTAGTTCCATGGTATTTAAGAGACAGCAGACATCTCTACAGCCAGTATCTCCAAAACCCATGCCAAAACAATCTTGGATGGATAAACAGCACTACAGGTAAGTGGAACAAAATGTATTTTTGATTTTTGGGTGAACTGTGCCTTTAATACATGCCAGCAGACTTGACAGGTGTTGGTGGAGTAACAACAAGATACCTAGACTTCTATCCAAAATATATATTTTATAAGTTATTCATATCTGCTTCGCATATTTTGTCTCTACTGTCAGCAGTAGTAACTTACTGATGCTGCTTTTGACTGATAAAGGCTTGTTTTGTGATTCCCTTGCAAGTTTCCTGGGACTCCATGTTTATACTTAATAATAGTGGCAAGACATTTTGCTTTCACTTGCACACTAGCCCTGGATGAGCTCCCACGGCGGCTTTATGAGAGTGACCTTTGGCAGCTTGCTCATTGAGATCTGTGTGCCAGTCCTGAACTCAAGCTCTCACCTTCTCAGCTTAATGAACCAAATATGGCTGTGATATAATAGCTCTAGTCAGCAATTTTAGAAGTCATTCTTACTATCAGGGTCATTTGTTTTAATAATTTTGACTTTTCACCATATAGTAACACTGATGCTGCATTTTTATTGCCTCTTAAGGCAATTAGCATTTGAAACCTTATACTTTTGAACAAAAAAACAGTTACAGGAGATTAACAGTTAAAAATTACTTCCGCAATTGTTAAGAATCTACAAGAGCAGTAATGTAGTAAAAATAATAATCTCAATCTTTATAATTTGCTTAAAAAGGTATCACAAATGTAGAAATTGACTGTAGATGATTTCAAAGCATGCAAGGTGTTTTTTGTATGAAATCTAAAACTTAATTATAATGGACAAAATATCTGAAACAAAGAGATGAGTATCACTCGTGTCACATGACTTGACTGAAGTCAGACTCAAGTCGCAAATTTAGGACTTGGGACTTGCTTGACTAACACGGACTTGACTTTGACTTGGTATTCATGACTTAGACTTGAGACAGATCACTCAAAAGGACTAGCTGTTTTGATTTATTGTGAGTTTGTTTGTCAGTACTGACAGGACTCACTAGAGAAGTCAGTTCTTTCTTTTACAAACCTCCTGTCTTTACTCTCAAGATGTGACTTTCAAATATTTTTCCCCCAGTCAGCAGTCAACATGGACAGAGAGACTAATTATCTTACTGTAAACAGCGTGGTTGGCAAGCAAACGTTAAGATAAATCCACTTTTTAATCCCAAAAGTTTAACAAACATGCTGTGCTCTTGTCTGGCCAGTCCATGGGTCTGCAGTTTCTTCGTGGATTGCTGTTGCAGAGGGTTGAGAGGCAGGAGTGATAATAAATCCTCTTTTTAATCCCAAAATTTGAAACGTGCATTCTGAGCTCCTCTCCTGCCAATAAAGGAGTCGGCATCAGAGCGACTCTGGTGTTTCTTCCTCCAGAAGCTCCAGTCTGCCACCGTCCCTTTCATCTATTGTGAAATTATTTCTCAATGATACCAAAACAATGTTGCCTACTCTAGCTTTAAAGGAGAATTATGTCCTTAGCATTCAAAAATGAGTACTGCAGTGAGTCCAAATAGTGAATTAGTGCCATAAACAGTATATTAAATGGCTTGAATCCCATTTTAATGCACAAACTATGGTTGAAGTGAGTTGTTTCCCTCCGCTCCCTCTCGCCCAGACTCGAGGCTCAGGCAGTTTGCCGGCAGGCTGCAGGGACACTGAACAGGACCACGAGACAAATGCAAGATTATATTTTGACACTTAGAAGTGATGGCGAGTCCCACACTGTAAATTATCAGATGTTTCGAACTCTGTCAGTTGTCAATGTAGAGCTAAGTCCATTATCCTGAAAACATTAGCCCACTGCTCCGTAAATACACACTCTGGAGTTTGAGTTCAGTGACTGCCTGCCTTACAGCCTGCCAGACTCTGGTACCATATTGCTCAGTTTAACCATTATAAACATCTGCTGCTTCTAAAAGATTATTGATTCCTGACATCACATGAAAACACACTAATTTATTCAGTGGATATCCACCATTAAATTTAACTCTAATAAACATGAGACAGGGAAAGAGATACAGTTGTACTAGCCCAGAATGGAATTTTCAAAGGAGAACATGCTGCCCGTAGAGTTGTTGTCAGAGAAGTCAATATTTCAACTTAGCATGTTTCCTTAATCTCTGATGACATGTCATGGTCATTGTGTGATTTAGAACAGTAAATACATTACATATTTCTCCTTCAAAGTTTAAAAAGATGTTAGAGTTGCTTTTGAATCAGTGCATTTTATTGAGAAGACATATCATTAAATTACTGATTCAGGGTCATATAACCAGTTCAATGTAGGTATGTTACTGGGTAACTTGACTTGTGTATTGCTTGTCATGAGCAATGACTTCACTTTTCTTCCTTAACATATAGCAGGGACTTGACTTGATTCTCACCACTGTAACTTTGGACTTGCTTGAGACTTGCAAATGTGTGACTAACTCCCACCTCTGGTAAAACATGCAAAAAGTAACTATCACTTAAATAAATCTGTGAGGACAACACTGAGCATGTAGTTTGAGGTCAGATGAAAGAGGAAGCAGAAAATTTAAGTCAACTTTGGTTCTCCTGATCAAGGTGAGTCCTCCAGCTGTGTGCTTTGTGACAAGATGACCCTCGCAGGGCTGTGAATCTGACACGACCGACAGTCCTGTGGCTTTTTGACCTGTGGCTGTGTGACTCTCTCTCTCTCCCTGTCTCTCTGTTTCTCTGTGCCTCTCTCTCTCT
>JAJHUR010137694.1:0-18391 GCA_027495735.1 Lutjanus campechanus | reverse complement strand
TTGTTGTTTAAATACATGTATGTGTCTATCATTTGATTAAGTCATATACCAAAATCCATTTATATTGAAAAATGTTGCTTCTTGTGGTAAATATGGTTATGCGATTAAAATGCGATTAATTGAGATTAATTAATCACAAAGCCTCTAATTAATTAGATTAATTTTTTTAATCGAGTCCCACCTCTAATATATATATATATATACATTTCCTCAACACTCAACACAATATGACATTTATGGCGTTATGCGTGAAATACAATATATGGAGACCAAAGAAAAAAGATTAGATTACAAACTCCAGTTTTTCTCCCTGTTGTTTCTTCTTCTTCCTTTGCTAAGACACAACTTTTTGTCTTTAAAACAGACAAATTAATATTTGAGAGTTTTGTGGAAGGCACAGAGATGCGGGAAACAGTCAGATAACTATCAAACATTCCTTACAAGGAAGCATAATCATGTGTGGCACCCACTAAGAGAATAGTACAGTATTTTTCTGTGAAAACATGCCACAAAACACAAGTACTTGGACTATTGTGAAACTTCATTAAAACACCAAATTAGAAAATCATATTTTGCAAGAACAGTTTTATATCCTTCAGTCAGGTTCAGTGACAAAGATAACCTATGCCAAGGAACAATAAAGCTGTTCTGGAGACTCATGGTCTTTAACACACATTATTTTAATTTCCATCAAACTTAATGGGTAACTATGGTGACTGTTATGTTAATAAACTCGTACTGTGTGTGCATTGCTTAACAATACTTCTGTGCCTGAAGTTTCAAAGACCTGGAAGAGCATCAAATTATTGTTTGGAGATTGATATCTGATACATCAGTAGACACACAGAAACTGTTTCTGAAACTGGTGTCAGGTGAATTAATGTTAGTGTTTCGTGTTTGCATTGTCAGTTTGCGTGTTCTCAGTTCCTGGTTCTAGGATGACATGATGGAAGGATGGGACGATAAGCAACAGTATATAAGAGCCAGACTGTCTCCTGGTCAATACATCACCGAGGAGGAAGAGGAGAAGATCATTCTGCAACAGGTTTGCAATTATCTCTTATTATGTTCTGTCTTTTCTTTAATGAGTTAACAGCCACCAGAAAAGTTTTATTATTAAAGTCTTTCTGTCTCTGTATCTTTATATTGAAGGTCTGCATGAGTTTCACCATGAAGATGTTAGCTGTGTCTCTACTTGTCATTGCCATGATGGCTCTGACTGATGGTGCTGGTGAGTATGAGTGATTAGGCTGTGTTTGTATATGAGTACTCTGAATATTATTTAAGAGAGAAAAGACAGAGATAAAGAGCCAGACAATTAATAAAGTCTCGTGCACCACAAGCAAAAAGAGTCACTTACTGTTGTATCAAACTGTCCCACTCTTCCAGAGGCACAGGCGGCTCCGAACACAGAACTGCCACCTACAGAGAGTAAGTGCATTTTCTTCAGATTTGTATCAAGCCACATGAGAAACATGTCTTCATACTCAGAGAGGAAGAGATTTTAAAAAATCAGTCACTTACTGGTGTGTTAAACCTTTCATTTTTCAGAGGAAGTGGAACCTGAATCAAGTGAGTGCATTTTCCCTCAGATTTCTATTCACATCACACTTTGTAATGTACATTGTACTTTGACTTAAGTAAAAAGAGTCACTCACTGGTGTTTCAAACACTTCAGCTCTTGACAAGGAAGCCGAAGAACCTGAGGGCGGATCAGATGGTGAGTGCAATGACACGTTATTATGTGTGACACTTGTTCTAACCTGCTGCCTCAAACTAACACAAAGAAAGAACCAATAACATGTAAACCTGCATCTGTGTCTTTAACCTCATCAACCACACAGACAAGCAGCAGAGGAAGTCATTACAAACTCAACCAACAGTTAAAGCTGCTACAACTTAGTGATTCTGAAGAAAGATGGCCGAGTGTTAAGCCTCATTCCCAGGTCGTCAAAGAGCAATGTAGGTTGTGCCTCCAACCCAAAATATTGATTTTGAAAACCTGGGAATGAGAAACAATCTCATTACTGTTTGTAGCAGTTTTAAAGGTTGCTTGAGTGTATAATGATTTTCTCGGCAGTTTGTCCGGGTGGTTGACGAGGTTAAAGACAGTTAAAACCGTATACATGTTGGTTTAAGGGGACTATAATATTAGCTGGTGCATTTGTTAAAAAGTTCATTTTGACAACATGCGCTGGTGGCGACCTGATGAGAGAAAGTGTAATGAGTGGCTGGTAAACAAGTTTCAGCTGTTTTTGTTTTTGTTTTTGTTTTTTCCTGCTAATGACAGTCAAAATCTGATGATTACAGATGAAAAATAATGCATTAAAGAGTCTTACTGATAAAATAAACTCATGGAGGCTCACACAGGAGTTTAGTGTGGGACACTGAACTGATAAAAAAAGGACATCATTTAAGTTAAGTTAAGTTACTACGTGGGACTACACGCCCCACATTATGTAGGTTAAAAAGAAGTCACACAAGACACGACCAATGGTCTCATGGGATAAAGTCCCATGTTTGTTTGACCCATCGATCCACCACAACCCCCTCCATATGAGGATTTTCTACTACATAATCTGATTATGTAGAAATGATGCTCAAGGGGTCCCTGCAACGTAATATTTTGCATTGTGGAGCCGCTGGCCAAGCTGTTCTGTTTGACGCTTTGGGATTAAGAACAGTCTGTCTGTGCACTACTTTTTACTGCATCAGCAGCACTAAATTAACCACTGTGTTTTTAACTGTTCATTTTTCCTTTATCCACTGCCACTGTCACTAATGTTTCAAATTGTCCACGTAGAGGACACAGAGGACAACACAGACTCAACAACTGATGAAGGTGAGTACAGTTTTCCTCTTTTCTTTTTCAAAATTATTACTGTAATTATTACATTTGACATGCATCTTGAATTTTGACTCAACATTATCCTCACTTCTCTGTTTGCCTTCAGAAGAACATAAAATTGCCAAGAGATACACACGGTGCCCCTCTGGTTGGTCTGAGTGCGGAGGACGGTGTTTCCGTTACTTTGCAAATAAGAAAACTTGGGCTGAGGCTCAGGTAACCTGAATCACTAGAGTCCAGAAAGCTTCTTCACTGTGTTTATTCCACTTGCAGACTTTGCACACATAGTTTACAAATTCTTCTGACCTGGCAATCACTTACAAGGTTCAATCCTTGGACCTGTTCTGCTTACACTTTACATAGATGATATTACTTCATCTGTAACTGGATTAATACTCATCTTTATGCAGATGATACATAAACCTGGCAATCTCATACTACTCAGGTTATGTTTTTGTTTTGGGTAACTCCATTCTCTGCCTGTGTGTTTATCTCCACTGTAGAAAGACTGTCAGAGTCTGGGTGGAAACTTAGCATCTGTGCATAACAGCAGAGATGATCACTGGATCAAGAGTTTTGTCCACTACGAACCAACCTGGATCGGACTCTCTGATGCACAACAGGTAATCTTATTGAAGTATGATAAGGAATTTGATCAAAACTGTTTTCAATTAATCACATAATATTCTGAATTACTTTGTGTTCTAGGAGCATTTTTGGTTCTGGAATGATGGTACACGTTTCACCTATTCTAACTGGTGTCGTGGAGAGCCCAGCGACCATCATGGCCATCAGAACTGTCTCCAAATTAATTGGACAGGTAAATGAAAAGTCACTGTTGCGATTTAAAGCATAACATGTGAGTGTTATAAATGATAACAGACCAGTTTAGGTTTGGACACTAGTCTGAAAACTGACCCCAACCATAGCTGCAATGCTCCCCTCAATACTGGACCAATTGCAAAAGCTGTTGTTCCCATTGATCACTTGGACACAAAAACATGGGAAAATAGGGTCCCAATTGAAAAATACTGAAATTATCCTTTAATTAATTCATATAAAAATTGATGTAAACTACTTCATACTTACCATCACTATTGTGATGACAGCAGGTTTTGCCTGTAACTGTCTGATTATTATTATTATTATTATTATTATTATCATTATTATTATTATTATTATTATTATTATTATTATTATTATTATTATTATTGTTATTATTTGGATAAAAGATCTTTCTGTATAGTTTTAGGATGCAGGTGTCATTACAAGGTTGGGTTTTATGTCATGCTGACTGACTCCTGTCTTTGGTCCTCACAGCTAAAAAGTGCTGGGATGATGTGCAATGTAATGTTCATAAGGGATATGTCTGTGTACACACCTGATTCCTGGACAACACTGAGACATGAAGAACCTCCCAAAAGCACAAACGTCGGAGGACGTGTGTGTGCGTTTATATTTGTGCACTCATCTGTCTTTGTGTCATCAATCTCATACATAACCTAAAGGCTTTATATCTCAAATCAAATCTGTCTTTGCTATCGCTGTAACGCTACTCACGGAAAGAAGTGACAAGTGACATAAAAGGGAGCTGTTTCTTACTTAGGCCTTGTGCTTTAAATAAGAGCAGATTGAATGGTAATGAAAAGAATGCTTTTTGCACAATTTGACCTTGTTTTTCTTGTATCATGCATGATTAATAATTAAAATGCTTAATCATTGAAACATGTTTGCTTTTTGAGTTTGTGTACCACTTGCATTGGTATAAAATCCTGTCTCTCATAGAGCTCCATAGTACCATTAAATAATACTGAACAGCACAGTTGTTACGAAGCTTGCAGAAATTTTTGACAGAATTTAAGTTCAAGATCTGCAGTACATTTAAAAACTAGGCATGGACATTTGAACATAATTTTGTCTCTAAATCATAAAAGAGAAACAACAACACAGTACAGTGAAATTTCTGCCCTCGTGCTGTGAAAAACTAGGAACTGACATCTAATTTAAAGAAACATTTACAGGTCAGAACAACCTCTAACGTTAGCTACACAGAAAGTCAGTTTGCTAACCTGTTGTGACAGTAGGTGGTGATGCTTGTTACCAAGATGATGTGTGGGTAAAAATACAACACTTGAAATTTGAGTGTGAGGTATGAATAGCATGCTTAAAAAAAATACATTTAAATTTGCATAGGAAGGAATAGCTGGGAAAAGAAATAATAAACATTAGAACCAACATAAATCATTATATAGACCAACAATTTCACCATATTTTGTATTGAGATAATCCCAAAGGAACAGAAAGTAATAATAAATAATAATCAGTAGTTGTAATTGGAATATATTTTCAAGCCATTCTATAGAAAATATACTCAATAAATATTGTTAATTTATCCACACTCTGTTCTGTGTGGCTCTACTTATTCTCAGACCAACAGATGAAGCAAACTGTTTGCAGTGGAAAGGCAGTGGAACAGACTTATTCCTAAATGATCATGCTTAGCAAAAATAATCTCTATCTGGTAAATAATCAGCTAAAAACATACATCTCTGCACATGGTTTTCTCAGCAGACACCAATCATGATTTAGAGGAAGACACAGCACTGTTACTGCCGCCACTCTTGTTCTAAATGACATCATTGTAGCTCTGAATAGGAAGAAACAGTGTGCAGCTCTTTTTGTTGATCTCGCAAAAGCATTTGATACAGTTGATCATGTATCACTCTGAAAAAGACATCTTTGTTTCAGATTTGATGATATGATTTTCAAATGGCTTCTTTATGGACAGCAGTGTGTAGCTAGTGGGAATGTTACATCTGAATTTGTGCAAACTGCAAAAGGTGGCCCACAAAGCTCAGTCCTGGGACGTGTTCTGTTTACAATTTACGTGGATATTACTTCATCTGTAACTGGGTGTAATATTCATTATGCAGATGATACAGTTTAGAACTGTACTGCAAATGATGCCACTTTGCTGTTAAATCCCACAACACTGATTTACAAGTTGCACTCAATAACCATAAACTAGTTCTTAATGCAAACTAAATTCATATCGTTCACTAGATCCAAAAATATTAACTACAATAACCTCATCATATCTTCAAAGAATAGTACAAATATCGATATAGTGACAGACTACAAGCTTCTTGGTATTTGGATAGATGAGAACTTAACTTTTAAATAAGATGCGTCCAAGCTGGTGGATACATAAAGACAGAAAATTGGTTTCTCCGATAGAAATAAACCAACTTTTCCTCTGCATTGTAGCAGGATGCTTATTGAGGCAACTTTCTCATCAGTGCACTATTATGAGGACATTCTAAAGACCCTTTTTGGGCAGACGTAAAGATTATGCCACAGTGTAAAATGAAGGAAAAACCAAAGGCTACTTGATTGGTAGGCCACATAATCAAGCTACAATGTTATCTTGCTGTGTTGCTGGGTGCCAGAATCTAAGCAGTAATGACTAAAATTGAAGTTTTATCGCATACCAGCTGACACTGACTGACAAAAAAACAAAACAGAACAAAGACAACTATGGTTAATAAGTTGACAGCTGGGAGATGTGTGCAAGTCATGGCAAAATAAACAAAATTTAGCATCAAGAAAGGAAATATTTGCACACATTTTCCTTGTCAAAGACAAAAATACAACCAATGACTTTCTGAATTCAAGTTTCTCTCGCCTCGTTAAGTCTGTAAAACACATCATTTAAATTCTTTAGACAAACAGAAACAAAATAAAACTCACCAAAACTGCCTTGGTCAGCCTTTCCACCATTCCAACAACCACCAACTGGTTTGGTTAAAATAAATCCTTAATTCACCATGTTAGATGTGAAAATAATCTGGCTCTATGGGCTGTTTTCATCTCACTCATCCTCCAGCCTAGTGCACTACACTGAGCCAGAGCTGTCCCTTGTGCCGACCATTAAATTAACTAAATAAACCAATGAACAAAGTGAAATAGACCTTTTGTGTGCACAGAAGAAGTTTTTGATCTTTTACTTCAATTCATGAACAATGGCAGCAAAATCAAAAGTGTTGCATTTGTATTTTTGTTAAACGCATATTCTTAAGAGAGCCCCTCTACATTGCCCTCAGACCAATAGGAAATCACTACACTGCAAGCACTCCCACACACACAAACTCATAGACATGGGGACCATTGACATGATGCATTCCCTTACACCTTAGCCCAAACCTACCCATCAGAACTAACACTGGACTTTGCAATGGACAAAAAACCCTGTAACACATACTATGTTCTGACTTTCCGGTGGGGAAAGGTACCACCAGCATTCATTCCCGGGTCAAATGCCTCTGCGGTAATCTCATGGCGGTAAAGGCTTGTCGCCTCTTTTCCATACGCATGAACTACTTGGCTTGGTTTGGTGCGTCAGCTCAACACAGCAGAGTTTGGACCAGTTTGAAGGTGTGTTTTTAACTGATGACTGCTCATTGTTGGGTTTTCATCAGTAGTAACTTAGCACAACTCCTATCAAGCTGATAGTAAACATCAACTACTGGCGATGGAAAAAGATCAATAGCCTATTTTTAATAGGTTTAGCCGCGTTCAAAACCCTCATATAGTGTTGGTGTAAAAACAGTGTAAGTGTCCAACCCTAACTCCAACCTTGTTCAAACTCTAACCTAAAACTGTCTTAACTCTCAAACAGTCCTTTAAACATGTGGTGTCAAGTATTTTTGGCCCCACAAAGCTGGTTGGACCCCACAACTGTAGTGAGTTATCAGTTTTTGGACCCCACAAGTATAGTTAAACAAGCCCCCACAAGTCTTAACCCTCAAACAATCCTTTAAACACACACACAGAAACAGCCATACAAATAGTTCTCTATTTCATAGCAATGACAACAACACACAGCATTGGTTTTAAACATTTTTGTCTTTCATTTTTAATATGAGAGCAGAAACAAATTATTTTGTCATTTTTTATTAACTGGTACCTTAATACTTTTCCAAGATTGTAATAATCTTAAGACTGTCCAGTGAGTTTAGGTTTATTCCCTTTAAAAATAGTACAAGAAAGTGTTTGTTTCATCTCTTCATCAAGTAGAAAACGTCATTGAAACAGGATTACAGTAAATTGGAGAAAATGAGGACGGGGTGAACCCCGGTCTGTGACTTCTGGTAGAAAATGTCAGGGAAGTTAGCCTCTGTTAGCCTCTTTGTTCACATTTATTGTGAACCTCCGAGGTGAGACATTAGCATATTTTAACACAGTAACAAAGGACACATAAGGTGGTAACATTTTAAGCTGCAACCCCGTTCATCAGGGATGCAAATCCCCTGCTTCTTTATAAAACGTCTTCCCTGACTCACAGTAAAAGTTTCACACAGGGTCATTATGTTTGTCCCTTACAGGAAACCATACAGGAAGCAAACAGACACAAGACGAGTGTGTTTGCTGCAAGATGTTAGAAAAAATTATGCTACTTTTGGGTTTTGCCATTACTGGCTGAATCATGGTGAAGTGAAAGTTGGTAGTGAACATTTATTCATCATCGTCGTCGTCGTCGTCGTCATCATCATCATCATCGTCATCATCATCGTCATCGTCATCATCGTCGTCATCATCATCGTCGTCATCGTCATCATCATCATCATCATCATCTTCATCATCATCGTCATCATCATCATCATCGTCGTCATCGTCCTCCTCCTCATCATCATCATCTGGGTCAATCTTCCCAGACAGAACGTCCTCAATCCACTGCTCCAGCTCGTCAGCTGAGGGCATGTCGTCGTCGTCATCCATTTCCATCCAGACACTGTCGGCCTGCCGAGAGTAGGCACACAAATATTTACAGAAAAATAAAATGATTTAATATGATCACAAAAGGTGACATGAACCGTGACAATTTAGAATGCAAAATTTGGAGTCATGACGCTCATTGAAACACAGGATGATCGACTGATTGATTGATTGATTGATTGATTGATTGATTGATTGATTGATTGATTGATTGATAGCAATCCAACATGTTTTTTCTGTGTTTTTATAGTGCAGTTAGCGGTTAGCTAACTTACTTTAGCAACAAGTAAGCCTATGTTTCCACTAGGAAAGTCTGTAAACTACTTGTACTCTCTCTTGGTCTCGAGGTTGTGTTCATCCTGGTGACTGTTCGTTTTCACTGGGAGGTTGCTGAGTCTGGTTCTGGTTGCCTGGTAACGGCAGCTACCATTCACAGTTAGCAATTTTAGCAGGAAGTAAGCTGCTGAAACTATCTGTCCATTAGGAAACTTTGTAATTAAATCAATGAGAGACAAACGCCATCACATTTTATACCATTAAGAACACCAGAGAATATCTACAAAACTGCAGATTGTTTTTTCATTGTTTGGCCAGATACTGGCATATAGCTGACATATACACTTAAACATAGACTTTTACTTCATGGAAAGGCATGGAAATATTAATAATTATGATTAACCACTGATTGCATTTTTCTGTTTTTATAGTTTGTTAAATAGATGAATTGTGTTTATTATAGTTGATATAGAATATTTAATCAAGATAAGTTACAGTAATACATGATAACATTATTTGCTATTGACAACAGTTCTTTGTTTTAGATGTTTTGGGATGAGAAAGGTTGCTTACATCCTCAACGTCAACCACACCAATCTGAGGAGAAGAAAGGTCGATGTGGAAGGTCCTCTCCCAGTATGGCACCAACTGAAAGTGAGATACAGACAAAGGAAAGGACATGGTTAGACTTACATATCCTGACACAATTCTGAATGTCATTTAGACCATATTTGCTGGATCATTTGTTCCTGACAATGACCTGCCTGCTGCTTGCCTGCCGTGTTTGCCACCCTTTGACTGTCTCACAATTCTATCTTGAACTTTTTAAATACTTTCCACTGTTCTGCGTCTGAGCTTTTTGAATCTACCACTCTGTCTACAGAGATGATACAATGATTATCACTGATGATTTTGGACATTGTAGAGAAGAAGATGAAAAAAAAAGAAAAAGAAAATGATAAAAACAGACAAAAACATCAACAGCAATCAACAGCATACATAATTTTCAAACAATATTAAGACTGCAAAGTTAGACATGAAATGTGTCAAAATGCATATATATATATATATATATATATATATATATATATATATATATATATGTATGTATGTATACATATATGACAGGAAACTATCCTTATATAATCCAAATATTAATCTCTCTTGCTCAACCAGACTCCTTTTGCAAAAACCGTCATTTTACCTCACAGAAAACAGGAGTTGCTGGTCTAGTGCTACCTCTGTGTGTTAGTTTGTGTCATTGAGTGACTTTGGTAAATCTGAACTACCCTTTTGAAATACTTAAGTCACACAATAACACAAAGAACTAACCAGTCGAGGCAGTGGTAGAAAAACTGGTGTTCTGCAAGTTTAAACTACTGATTTTACCAAAGGAGTCTGGTTAGTTTGGAGAGAGCGATATTTGTCTTATATAATGACAGTTTCCTGTCAGAAAAAAGCAGTCTGACAGTAAAGTACAGCCACGAAATAATCAAGATATAGTCTACACTTAAACTAATATTGATTTTTTTTAGGTAGGCCTTTTTCATAGGTGTCTAAAATAAGCTTTGCTGCTGAACCTGTCCTCAACAGTACATTGCTTAGCTTCCTTCACTGGTACTTACGCCGCTTCCCCAAACTGGGGATGTGTCAACAGCCATCTGCTGTAAGTAATAGACTGATATTTGATGACTATCTCCTACAATCGATCTCTACCAATCTATCAGTCTCTCAATCTTATCTGAAACATTCATTTAAGTAAGTGCTGTTCATACCAGGGGGAAATTGTCAGGGTCGATCCAGATGATGCTGAGGTTGGGGTTATCAGTGTTCTCGCGGGCCACCTCCTTCAGGATTTCCAGGAATTCATAACCATCTAAGGAAAAATTCAAAGGTCAGGTATAGTGGTAAACCAGGTCACCCGAAATGTGAACTTGATATCTGATCTTATCAGTGCTATAACTGTAAATAAAGAGGTAGAATTTCACCTGGGTCATCTTCTTCAGCAAAGGCAACAATATGCTCTCCATCAATGTCATCCTCCTGTGAACACATGAAGGTTACAAGAAGTCAAAGTTTTAATGGAAAAAAACTGTTTTCAAGATTGTAATTATCTTAATACTGCCCAGTGAGTACAGATATATTCTCTTTAAAAATACTGTATAAAAGTGTTAACACTAACAACCTCCTGTGAACATAAAAAGTGTAAATGTAAGTTTAATGGAGAAACGTATTGAACATTGTTCAAACTGTTCAAAGTGATGCCTTCTTATAGCACAAAAAAGCTGGGACGTTGTGTAAAATGTATATAAATACAGAATCCAGTGATTTGCAAGTGCTTTTCTACTTGTGGAATTGGGGTTACAATTACAGTGAAATTTCAAATGTCTTACCCAGATCTCATACATGCTGTGAGGCTCAAGCTTCCTCAGGGTGGGCCTGAAAAAATAAAACATCAAAAATATTCGTATTCCCATGACTGATGTGAAAAACTTGTTTAAAGAAGTAATAGCGTTTCTTTGATTGTCCGTGGGTGGTACTTTTTGATTAGATACTGTAGCTAAAAGTGGATTTTCAACAAACGCTGTTAAAAAATCCCAACTCTACTGTTAAGATCCAACAATGATTATCAGATTTAAAATAATGTGACCTAAGAAGGACTTAAAGGTCAGCAGGAATATTATTTATGTTACAGTATCACACAGGGTCTGACCTGTCATGCTGTTCAATGTATTCAACAAGCTCAGACTCAATGTAGGGCTTTCCTGGAATGGTGACGGGTTCCTCCATGAATGGCTCGTAGAAGTCAACTTCATTCATCTTCAGCTTCAGCTTCTTGGCAATCTGAAATAATGTTACGAGGAAAGAGAATCAGAGAGAAAAAACAAGTTCCCTTTATCCTTAACATTTTAAATCAGTGTTGGTGTTGTTACAAGCCCATTACATTGTGTACACATACAAAAATATTTCTATAAAATGCTCAAACAATCAATTTAAACCTTAGGGTCAAACGTGGCAAAGAATTTGACGAAGGGGTGGAATTCCTCAGCAGCATCATCGTACTCAATGAAGTCTAGATGAAAGAAAATCAGGGGGAAACAAAACATATTATGAAGTTTCTTTTGAAAATGATCTGCTTGAAAGTCAGTCTTAAAATGATAATCTTCAACCTACGAGGAGATTTCTCGCTCTTGAAATAGCCGACCAGCTTGATGACCTCATCCATGTTATGGAAACCCTTCAGCTCCCGCTCGTTGTCAATGATCTCCACAGGGTCTTCAATCACCTGACAAGAGACAAGAGGCACACGTGAGGTGAATATTAAGTAGATTTAAGTCTAGAGTGGGCACAGTCTTACTGCCGTCAACATTACAGTAGTTTACATCAGTTATTGATTAGTCCCAATATCTGAGCAACAGTTCTAGATAGAATGGAGCAGAACAAGGCTGTATATTTATCTTACGTACAAGTTCTACATTTTTTTTAAAATGAACTTTATTTAAACACGTAATAATAAACAATATACAGGTAAAATCAGATAGCACAAATAAATGAAGTACAGAGAGTAAGTATATGTGTAAGGCATAAGTAGAACATAATATATCTATATAAGGCAAAACATAAAAAACAAAAATAATGAGAATAAAAAATAATAAGGTAAGAAACAGACATAAAATAAATAAATACATATATTTAAAGTGAGGTATCAGGGAAAATCGTTTTGTAATAATCCAGTTTTCTATTACTCTTTTTGTTATCAACAAAAGTAAGTGATTTCATTAGGGAGTTTAGTTCCATAAGAAAGGGAGCAATCTTTGGAAGTGCTTTGGAAAACTTCTGCTTGTGAATAAAAAATTTGGCACTTAGAATAATGAAGTTCATCAGATATTCAAGAGTGTAGTTGTCTGGATTATTATAGTAAAAAGCAATATCTTTAAGATTAAAAGAGTAAACAGTGTTAACAGGTTCAAAAAGGTGAGCTTCTAGATCTTTCCAGAATTTTTGGGTTATTTCACCGTTGAAAAAAAGATGACAAATTGTTTCTGTGTCTTGACCACAAAAAGAACAGGAAGCATCAATGTCTGCAAATTTAGCAATAACACAATTAGTTGGGTATATATTATGTAAGATTTTAAGGTGTGTTTCCTTAGCTTTGTTTGAGATACAAGTTCTACATTTAAAAATATGACTAACTGAAACATGATGTAATTGCATCCCCATGTTGGACGGACATGATGACATAATGTAATTTATAATTTATATAAATAGGGGGTCCTTCCATTGGAAAAAATATGATGAACTGTCCTCCAGAGTGCCCTTCCAGTGGCGAGACCATGATAAAGCGTCCTCTCAGTGGAGAATACATGATACAGGGCCTTCAGGGATGTTCTGCCAGGGGAGAAAATGGGATGTGGGCTGCTCCAGGGTGCCCTCCAGTGGAGAAAGCATGATGAAGGGCCATGTGCCTTCAGAGTTGAGAAAACATGATTAAGTCCATTCTAGTGTGTCCCTCCAGTGCTAAAATATAATGAAGTGTTCGCTAGGATGCCCTTCCAATAGAGGAAACATGATGAAGTTCCCTTTACGGTGCCCTTGGAGTGGAGAAACTGTGTTGAAATATTCTTCAAGATGCCTTTCCAGTGGAGAAAACATGATGAAGTTTCCTGTAAGGTGTCCTCTCAGTGGAGAAAATGTTATACAATGCCCTCTAGGATGCCCTTCTAGTGGATACAGCATGATGAAAAGCCTTCTAGGATGCCCTTCTAGAAAAAAGATAACAAGTAGAGTGTTCTTGGAGTGGAGAAAACATGATGAAATCCACTTTAAGATGCCTTTCCCATGATGAAGTGCCCTCTAAGGTGTCAAAAGCATGTTGCAGGCCCCTCCAGGGTCCCCTTACAGTGGAGAAAGCATGATTAAGTTCCTTCTAGGGTGCCTTTCCAGTGGAGAAAACATGATGCAGTGCCATGTAGGCTGGCCTACATGCTAAAAAAATGAGTTGACCTCTAAAAGGTTAAATCGTTAATAGTTTCATGTGTTTTTATTACAGAGGTGTAATAGTTATACTTTATAAAAACAATTTTGGGAGTGGGATTTGAACTGTTTCAACACAAAGGCATCCACTATTGAACCAAACCATAGTCTGAATTTAACCACTGTGACTGGGACCATCCATCATCACTGACCATAAATTACTTACATCATAGATGAACTCAACCAGGGTGTCAGAAGCCAGCTCTCCATCGTACTCAATGATCTCATTGTCGGCAAAGATGTAGATGCTCTCCACCTCATCCAGACCTGGTGAGAGAAAAGTGTTTCATCAGCAAGTTCCTTAATGTTTTTTGTTTGTTTGCTTTTTTTATAGCTAATCATCCAACCATTACACAAGATAATTATGCACATTCACACCTGAAATTCCCATGATTTGTTTCTGCTTTTGCAACTCATGACAGTGAGGTTGATAATAGGTCATAAAATCTTTCAAGGACTGTGATTTCCTGTATTGATGCTGCAGTGTTACATATCCTGTAACAGAAACTCTGCAGTATTGCAAATAAACTTCCTATTAAAAAGAAATTAAGATTTACTATCTTTAATACAGTACTAGAGAGCAATATTTGTCAAAGGGATTGATTAGATGTATTTGCAGGTTATATAGAGGATGGCAGTACATACATTTCCTGGTGTTGATGTTATGTAATTGTAATGAAATTACTGCATTTTCTTAGCTCTTAATAAACAGCAAGCATCATCTCTGCAAACCCACATTTTCTAATTGAATGCATTATGTAATACTTTCCCCCACATTTTGTAATAAATCATTACATATTGCAATGGTTTTTTTCATTTCCTTTTTTTTTAAAGTGCATTTTATTAAAAAATTTGGGGAAATGAACTAATATTTCACATAATGTGTTCAGGCTTTTATTACAAAATACAGGTGTTATTGCATAATAAAGTAGTGTTCACTTCATCATTTCAGTATCTGTTGCTGTTAGAATACCATTATTTCCCTTGCGGTGTGCAGCATTTTATAATAGTTGTATACTGTATATTTGTACAGGTACAGATTAATTCATCAGTGCTTTCTATTTCTATGGTCTGTCAAGAAGGACTATATATATTCTAAAAGAATAAAATAGACTATAAACATATATGCATATAATTAAATATATGAGATATTTATACTTTGTTTTTGTTTTCATTTTAGTTCCCTGTTAAACTCATGTGTTTGGGTTTTTCAGCATATCTGTGGTACCTGAAGCTGTGACATCTTAACTCAACACTTGAGGGCAGAGTTGTGTCATTTATCGGTTATACTAGACCTTAAACATCAACCTATGCCTCACAGTTTGAATCTTATGTTTACAATAAAACAATAGAATCTGATATTTATCATGAGCATATTTTTATATTTATTAATGGATCATTACTCCATCTATCTTTTGTTTTGTCAGTTATGAATTCATTCATTTGTTAGTGACCCCAGAGTGGACTGGACAGGTTTAAATTGAAGTTCAAGTGCATCAGAAATTCACATGGTTGCAACTCTAAATAAGCAGATTAACACTAGAAGTGCCAGAATTCCCTCACTACTAACGACCATGAACATCATTTTGACCTTTGACTTCCAAAATCTATTATCTCTCATGATGAATTCCAGACTAAGAGATTAATGCATTTATTTTGTTAGTTGATATTTTTTTTAAATGAAATAACACCAAAACATAAATGTTGTGAAACTTATATATTTATCAATATGCATGCCATTGCGTTTAGTAAGCCATAATGACTGCAAATATTCACAGCAGTATTTTTCTGTGGGATAATAACCATCATTGATCTGATTCAAATTTTGGATCAATCTGGAATTACTCAGAGTGAGAAACAGTTAAATGTACTTTAAAGTAAAGTGTCACAATCATCTCTTGAGTCTAATTAGTTATTAGTATTTTGATGTCAGGAAATTGGAAATCGAGACCATTTGTGAAGTTTTATTGACAGAGATGATGATAGTTGCTAAGCGACCAAGATGCATCTCTAACTGTGCAAAAAGTAACAATATACTAGTTGCAATTTCCATTCAGTCAACATGACTGTCGACATAGGTAAAGGTGATTGCATTTTCTTTGCTTGTTGTGTAATTTTTTAAATTTTTAAATTTTTTTATTTATTTAAATGAAAATACAGACATACAGACAGGAAAGCTCAGGTACCGGCAGCATTATATTATTTTATTCAGCATTTATTGTTACTGCACAAATACTGTAAATTTGAAAACAAAGCGGATCAATAAGTAAACAGGTGCCAAACACAAAATAGTCTACTGGAAATTTCTTGGACCCACATTTATGATATGAAATGTCATCCATAGTGCTGGTGAATAAAATTCAACTTGGTTGCATGTTGGGGAATTTGAATAATGAACATAATTAGCTCATTATCATGCGAAATAAAGAAGAAAATCATAAATCGTCACTGGAACTGGGTATTGGAACTTAGTATCTTTAAGTTATCAAGTGAAATTACTCAGCACCAAGTAGTATTGAAACTTCTCCAGTCAGACATTACCTGTGACTATTTACATTTACACTATTTACCAGCTACAAATTAATCAAGAAACATAAGTTTGTTATGATGACAAACATATCAGGTAGGTAACATAGGTTAGGTGGCGATGAAGTTACTTAACTATTAAGTGTCATAGCAGTACCTTTATCCTAAGGGTTAATGATATGGCCAAAAGCCTCCATCATGGTCTAGATAAGTTTTGATCTCGATACAGTAATTATTCTGTTATATAAGTTAATAATTGGAATAAGGTGTAGTTGTTGCACTTAATCAGCCACATTCAGTGAAAGAGGCCATGAGAAAAGTGTCGGGATTTGATTCAAAGAGATAATTTACTCTGAGCCAAAAAAGTTTTTTTTCCCCCCTCTCTGCTGGTATCGTTGACAATTAGGCTATGTTTTCCCCAGCAAGGTCTCTGTCGGTGACTGGCAGGCTTACCCAGCTTCTTGGCAACAGCGGCGTCCTTCTTTTCATCCACCAGGCCAAATCCAATGTCCTCATCGTCAAGATCGTCCAGAACTTGGGCTGCGAGCTGGACAGGACAACATAGACAGAGAGATAGAGGCGGGGGAGGTGGAGGGACAAGAGTGGGAGTAAGAGAGATAAAGAGAAAGTTGTATTTAGTATCACATGAGAGCTGATTCTATCTCTGACTCTGGTGAATAACTCCACTGTCCATTATTAGCCATTTCCTAATCTCAGAACCTCATTGAAAACATACTTTCAGTTTCATTTACACGAGTAGCCTCTCGTTGGCATGTCATATTCATTTCAAGGCCTTTAAAGCAAAAGCTTTTGATTGCTGCCTTGCACTTTCTAAATCTGAGTGAAACTGAAGCCAACAATTGACAGCCCTCATAGCCGGCGCGAGAGGAGCACGGACAGCGGGGTCTCCAATAGAACAAGAGGGGCAGAACTTGAGCCAACTATGTCGAGGGGAAGAGAAGCTGCAACAGGTGTGGTGGAAAGTAGAGGAGCAAAGCGGCTGCATACATGCACTGTAAAAAACAAAAAAAGAAAGAAAGAAAGAAAGAAAGAAAAAAAATATACAGTACTTTTAGTGGAATTTTACTGGGGAAGTTAGTCTTTTCTCAATAACTCAATGTAAATATACAATATCAGCTGAGAAAACTCATCATTTCCAGACAGCTGCCTTGTGAGTTTTGAATCACACTCGAAGTCTTTAAATTTTAAACTAAACTAAACAGTTTTAACTGAAAAGATTAAAATATTTACCATTTTCACTGTCAATTCAATGAGATTACTCAATAATCTTTAAATTCAGTTTTCTTTTTTTTCTTGTTCTTTTTTGCGTGAGTTTAGAACTCAGAAATTCTAATAAACTAAAGAAGAAGTAGTTTGTAAAAAACCTTTTCAAAAGAGCTTGAATTGAGCTCAGAAGTAAAAAATCTACTGAAGGAAGTTGCCTTGAAATTTTCTCAACTCTTTCCTTTATCCAGTGTGAGTTCTTCTAACTTGAAATCTTTGAGCTTAAATTATGAGTTGAATAAATGTCTTGTACACAGTTCAATCAACTTATTAAATTCAGTCTCTCTGGAAACATGATCAGCATATTTGCAGACTTCACTGTAAAAACAGAGTTGAGAAAGTTCATATTTTCAAGGCATCTGCCTCCACAAGAGTTTTGAGTTCCGAATCAAAGTCTTGAAATCTTGAAATAAACTTTATTTCCTAATTCCTAAAATTTTATAAATTCTGTGGAGCAGTTTCAAAAATTGTCTTTGTGACGATGCTGTATCAAAGTAGCTCCAACATGAGCATCTACAGCTGTAACATAAGTTCAGGATTGACTCTACACACTGAGAAAATGTGAAACGACTCAAATTTGTTTGTAACGTTCATCAGTCTGACTTGCTGGATCAACTTAATATCTTATTGAACATGTTTTTTCAAGTA
>JAJHUR010137691.1:0-21454 GCA_027495735.1 Lutjanus campechanus | reverse complement strand
TTTGGTCAAATATAAAAAAAAAGAGAGGATGTGGAAATATATTTCATAATAATTAATTATATGCCAGCATTAAATCATTTCACTGGCAATGGTTAGAAAATATGACATTTACCCGGTTTAATGTGGCTCCTGAGTAAACCACACCCGCTTCCAGTTTTCTACCCAAAGATACAGAGACAGATAATTATGTTGGTTGAACAGATACAGATACAGATACAGATAATGCACTTCTGTTCCCTACTTAATGTGTTTAAATGAAATGCCAACCACTAGAAAGGTCCAAAAAACACTTATACTGCTTATAATAAAAGTTAAACAAATTTTGGCTTTTACACGATGCAACATAACTTGAGAGTTCCAAAAGTTCTCAAATTAAAATCCAAGCAGTAAAGATAAAAATCTTTAAATATCACTGCCTGGAAGCACAGCAGACCTTTTTTTCCATCTCACCCTTTACACACACGTACTTTATTTTCTGACCTAATTCACAAAAGGAATATAAAATAGACTTCTTCCTTTCAGATTTGTTTTTATTTTTAACCAGCACGATCAGGTTTGGTGTCACAGTGTCACATCAGCTGCCGCAGCAGATGTGAGCTACATTTTTACTTTTGCTTTCAGGACAACCAGGAAATCAGTCAGTTGCAGCCACGTGAAACGGTTTCGTTTTTTGATATGTTGTCTGCTATCATAGATTTCCTTATTTGTTTTGTTGTCTGCTTTGATAACCAAGAAGCTGCTATTCTGGTAAAAGTTATTTGGTGGATGCATTTCCCAAAATCGCAGACAACAGGATGCTGATAGATGATTCACCACGGACTCACACCTCTAATAGACAACACAGAACCTGGCTCATTTTATGTCAGACTGGTGCCAAAATGAAAAATATACTGCTTGGATGCAATTACACTTGATTCCAGATATTGGGAAAAAAACAAAGATTTTGGCAAAACAGTATTGCATATGAGAATGAGACTATAACGAAAGACATAATCTACGTTAACACAAGGAAAGCAATTAAAATAATCTGATATTACACTGTGAAAATACCCCATTAGTAAAAGATCTACATTCAAAACCTTATGAAAGCATTGTCAGCCAGATGTACTTTTAAGTCACAAAGGTAAAGTACTTATTATTCAGACATAAAGGTTCCTTTTTGTACATGCGTATTAAGCATACACATATTACATAATAGGATTATTATTAATAATGCATTGATGAGTAAGTAACCTTTTAAGTATTTGAAGAAGAATCTTTAGCTTGAAACAAGAAATAATGGGACAGGCTGCACAAGAATCATAGAAAAAATTAGAATAGAAAGAAGTTAGAAATACGGGAAACTAGTATTCTTACTGACAATGTGAACACAATGTGACAACGTGAGAGGGGATGCTCGTAGTGATGAACCATGAACATTTTGTCCACCATCCTACGTTTCTATTTTTTGTTTTGTTGTCTGCTTTGATAACCAAATGACTGCAGTTATTTCCGTTGAAGTTATTTGGATGGATGCAGTCCCCCAAAAACCCACAGACAAGAGGATGCTGATAGATGATTCATTATGGATTCACACCTCCCATAACACAACACAGACGCAGGCTTATTTTACATCAGAGCCAAAATGAAAAGCATACTATTCAGACTCTGCTGCACTTTTTTACAAAAGTATTCCTGATATGTAAAAAGACAAAACAAAAAAACACAAAATTATTATACCTCGCAAAATCATTTTACACATACTGTATATTAAATACATATATATCTACTATCATACATTTTCTTGTTTGTTTTGTTGTGTGCTTTGATGACCAAGTAATTGTAGTTATTACAGTAGAAATGATTTGGTTGATGCATTCTCCAACATCACAGGCAGCAGGATGCTGATAGATGATTCACCATAGATTCACACCTAGAAATTGGCTCATTTTAGATCAGACTGATGCCAAAACGAAAAATATACTATTTGGACAAAATTGCACTTTTTACAAAATGATTTCTGGGACATAACAAAGATATTATCGCGCAAAACCGTTTTACACGTGATACTTAGAAGATCTAATCTATTTTAACACAAGAAAAGCAATCAAAATGCACCAGAAAAAATCAATCATCATCCCAAATTGGATATTTTTTTTGCCATACTGAAATATAAATTGGTGATATCTGGAATTCAGAAAGTATTTGTCAGCAGCACCAGTGTGAATAAGAAATGACAGGATAAAAAAAGGGACTCGTGGGGAGAGTTGCGCATCCTGGGTGTGATCCGTATATAAAAAGCACCATGTGATTTGTGTCCCGCTCCAGTTTAGAGGCTACAGCCTCCAAACCAGCACACCCAAGGAGAAGCAACCCACCTCAGGCTGCGGTTCCCATCTGCCTGCCCTCCCCCTTTGACAAGGCCGCAGCCCGTGGTCATCAGTCTTCAGTCTGCATGTGTGTGCGTGAAACAGGGAGAGAGAGAGAGAGAAAAGGGCCAAGAGAGAAGAGAAAACAGAGGGAAGGCGCGACATTACACATTCACCACCGGACCATCTTTTCTACTCCCGCTCCCTCTGGACAGCGCTGCGGTAGCGGCTAGCTCGCTAACTGGCTGCCGGAGCTGACATGACATGTTTCCCCAACAGGCTGCGGCCCCCTCCTCCCCTCCCTGGATCAAATCAAACCAGTGGGCTGATGCAGTATGATTGGAGCTCTGGTACTGTCTAATAGCCCAGAGACTGAGCCTGACGCATACTGTTGTCTCTATCACTGCCTGATTCACTACAACAATCCCTCATATGCAAGCTACCCAGGGATGTGCATCCAGCAGGATGAGAGTAATTTTTGTTATGGCTTGCAATGCAGCTTTACAGATATGACAATGCAAGTCATGTGTTAGCAGTGGTGGAAGAGTCCAGATCCTTTGCCTAAGAAAAAGTAGCAATACCACACTGTGAAATTACTCTGTTACAAAAAAGTATTGTCCGCAAAATGTGTTTGAAATATCAAGAGTTAAAGTGCTCAGGCAGATGATGTATTTTGCATATTTATACATCATATTATAGGATTATTTTTTACTAATGCATCAAGGTGCATGTAATCCTACAACTATTTATATGCTTTTGGGCAGTTTAATCAGCAAAACTCTTTTTGCAAAGACTTTAATTATGTCTTAAAATTCATATTTGCTTAAAACAAGAAAAAAGTCAGTGGAATAATGGGAAGAGGAATCAATTTGTGTATAAAAAGCTCTAGAAATGAGATACTGCGGCTTGAAACAAGAAAAAAGCAGGCGCGATACACAAGAATTATGAGAAAATGTCACTATTTTGGTAAATTTCACTTTGATTAAAGAAAATAAAACTTAAAAACAGCTAAAATTGATATTTTTTTTAATAACAGTCTGCAAACTGACAAAGTGGACACAGTATGACGATGTGAGAGAGGTTGCTGACAGTGACAAATATACAGAGAATTATGACTTGAATCTGCAGCTCCCCCCTTGGCTTTGTGTTTTATTGTTGGTTTACGCCCTCCGCCCTTAACAGCATTTTTTTTTTTCGGCAGCTGTTTTCAGTGAAAAAGCCCTAAAAACCCACTAAACACTGCCTGTTCAGCATCAAACAGCAGACAGACACAGTTAGAGATGAGGTGATGAACATAGTGAAGCATTTAGCAGCTAAAGATATAATACAGATATTTCCCTCAGAGGATTCTGGTGACCAAACACAGAACTGAGACAGAGTGATCTTTGGACATTCTGAAGCATTTTAGCATCTTTCAGCTTATTGTTTTGGTTTTCCAGCCCACAAACTTTACTGCTTTGGTTCACTCCCACTGCTCTCATTAGTGTCATTTTTGGCTGCAACACGCAGCCGATTTCAGGTTTTCAGGTGTGACTATAGCTCTTAAGTAAATGTAATGAAGTAGAAGTAGAAAGTAGCGTGGGCATACCGGAGTAAACTACAAATAGGCCTACCTCAATATGTATTTTAAGTACCGTATAAGTTAACATTCTTGGTCAATGTGTTCATCTTACGTTTGTTCTCTTTTTCACACACAATCAAGCATACACACACTGTATTTCACCGCATTGTCTGCAGGCCTAAGCCTCTAAAAACTGGTCACCTCTGAGGCTTTCATCAATGTCAGCATCCCGGCAAAAAGGAGACCAAACACAAACACAGTCACCTCAGGCAGGGACTCCCCGCTGAGCTATCACCGCCACAACCAGTGACCCTCAACAAGCTCCTCTAAGTCTCTGGAGCTGCCCCCTCCTGCAGCTCTGTCACTCTCTTCCAGCACGGAGTCGGCAACCCTCTCTGTTTCTCTCTGATAGTCTCTCTCGGTCTCTCGCTCTCCTAATAAGGATCAATATCGGCTCTCTTAAAAGTTATCAAGCGCAGAGGTAAAAAGGCTCAAGAGCATGAAATTGCAGATGGGAGAGGGTGTACTTATGCAACACTGAGCTGCGATATAGGCCTCAAATGGGTAGAGCCGGCGAAGGCATACAGTAGAGGGACAGAAAATGACTATTAGAGTGAGAGTGTGGAGGGAAAGCAGACGGCAGAAAAATAAGAAATAGACAAAAAGAAAGGGTCAGAGAGAGGCAGCATTTCATGCCGCAGAGATGTTATTCTTGAAGGTTTTGTTTTCTTTTTTCTCCTCACGGACCCGCGCATCAAACAGCGCAGCAACGGAAACCTTATCATGTCGACGGCTTATCTCCCATTTTCACTTCCTCAAAGCAATAAACACACACGGAGCGTCTGGAAGATGGGAAATGCACGACAACAAAGAGTTGACTCTTCGGGATCAACGGCACTATGGCGCTCTCTCTGTTTTCATTACCCCATACCATCCCAGAAGCCAGGTGAGACCGCTGATGGAGCTATGGATTATCCTGCATGGATGGCATGCAGAGTCTGGAGCATGAAGGACACAGATCGTGTCGGCCAAGGCAAAGGCATATTACAACAGAGAGCAGACCTCAAGGACTCGAGTAGATTAAAACTGATTGAAATCCCATTTGTGGCGTTTGGGGTCTTTTATGTCAGCTTTCTCTCTTTCTCTCTCCCGCAGTGTCCCCAAAGTGAGCCGAGCCTGAGTCTGAATAAACAAATAAGATTGCATTTGTGGAGACAAGCATCTCCGATTTGCATGGCAATAATATCAAGCTGTGGGATTTTGTAATATGAACAGCAATAAAGGTGTGAGCGTGTGGATGTGTGCCTGTTTTCTGACAGGGAGCAATGTGACAATATGAGAGAAGATGGTAACTTACAATCTGACCTCGAAAAATATGCACACACAGAAGTGCCTCTGTGTACAAGCATGTGTGCATATGTTAGATCCTCAAAATCACATGTTAAATTGAACTTTGGTAACACTTTATAATACACATCATTAATAAACGGTGAGTTGATGGTTAATTAAACTTATTTGTTCATATTTTATAGTCAACAAACGTTCAAATAATGGTTATAAATGCTTCATAAACCATTTATTAATCATTTGTTAAGTTTTGTAAACATCAGTTGGAACTTTATAATGACCATCCAAATAATTATTATTGACACCTGCTCACATTCTCTGTCAGTATAGTAACTTGGTCAGTGGCCGAATACACTTCAAAGGCACAAAAACTACCTGGGTGGGTTTAGGAAACAAAAATACTTGGATATATTTAGGAAAAGATCACGCTTTGGATTAAAGTGAGTATGTTGCTGACATAAAATCACATACGTAACGTCACATATTTACCTAAATGAAGCATGTGTCAGTTACGTAAGGTGTTATAATCATCCAGTTTACACACTACATTAACAACAACCATTAACACCATGTTGATGTAATAAATAAAGTGTTAACAAATAACTGGCCCATCTCTCTGTTATAAAAGTGTTAATAAACAGTCTGCTAATTTAATTAGAATGTAATTGTGATGGTCTCTTATTAGCTAAGATAGTATAATATATAATAATTTTCTATCACACAAATAGATTATAGCATTACTAGTAACAAGTAAACATAATTAACTATCATTTAATTGTTTGTCAACAGTGAAATAACTATCAACTAAAGTTTAATTAGCTGTAAATTTACAATTTATTAATGATGGTTATTATAAAGTGTTACATTTAAAGGTAGAATATGCAGGATTTACTGTAAGAACAGTTGCTGTTCTTAAACACTACGTTCAAAGTTAGGCCCCCCTCCTCTCCTCCACCTCAATGAACGAGAAAGAGAGAGAGAGACATAGAAAGTACTCGTGAGTGAATAAAGTGAGGGAGCAGCGTTAGAAAGAACAAAACAGTGAATAATCAGAAAAATTAAACATTATTTTCTGATTGTTTCATAGCAGTTATGATCTAAAGCACAAATAAACAAGCCCACGTCTCCGCACAATGTGGAATGCGGCTGAAGTGAATCTTCATCCTGCGGTGTGTCCTCAGTTTGCTCCACTTGTGTGTGTAGATGTATGTGTATCTTGCGGCAACTCTCACAGACAAGTATCTTAAAATTGTACTTAACAGTGGAATATGCTGGATTTTTCAGTTGCAGAGAGAGGGAAATGAGGTAGCAGCATTAGCAAGAACAAAACAGTGAATCGCAGAAATAAAACATTATTTCCCAATTGTTAGACAGTCGTTACGTTCTATAGCACAAATAATAAACACATCCACACATTTGGATTTTGTGTGAAGGCAGCTGATGTGAACTTTTGGCCCTGTGCTGTCCTGTATGTGTGTTTATCTCACTCTGCAGCTCTCACAGACAGAGAGCAGAGAGGAGAGGTGGAGAAAGCGAAGTAACCATTGGTTGCTATGTTTTCACAAAGTTCCAGCCTCACAATTAGGGCTCTATTATTGGCTGGGGGATACAAAGGTTGATGCCCAGAAACGTCTCAAACACAGCAAAAGATGATACGATAAGAAGAGTCTCCCCAGTCTTACTCATGCCTTTAAGTACAGTACTTGAGTGAACGTACACGTGTGCGTTCGCTTCATTTCTGAAATTGTGTGTGTGTGTGTGTGTGTGTGTGCACGATTAGTCAGCTACTAGTATTTTACCGACACTCATCCTTTTGATGCTCGCTGGTTATGGAACGACAGCAAGTGAGGAAGCTTTTGTTCCTCGAGTTTTTATCCTAAAGACGGCTCTTCTGTTCACCCGGGGTGGTAAACAGCCTTGAAGGAGGCACTGCCTCTAAAGCTTAAGCCAGGGGAGGGAGAGAAAAAAAAAATCTCCCACTGCAGTTGTAACATGATTGACTGCATGTTAATTTTATTTTTTTCCCAGTATACTGTACAGTATATCCCCCTGCCCAGAGGTTGGTATAAGCTGTATACAGTACACATCTGACTATGGAATAAAAATCCATCTATGGTGGAATATGTGACTTCATTTGACCTTGAGTACTTTTTAAAAATATACATTATTGATTCCATATCCACTCGTGTAGAAGGCCAGTCGCAAGGACAACACACCAACAGCTGTCCTGCTTACATGCACACTTATGAGTGATCTACAGTTCACTCTCCCATTGACTTGTATGTCTTTGAACTGTGGGAGTAAATTGTAACCCTGAAGATTCAACACAGGTTGAAGTTCACCCTAATGCCTCCTCACTGACTGCAGCAGTGCAAATAACCACCAATCCACAAAATAAAATAAAATATTCATTGTGAATTATTACGATTATAAGTAATTGCTGTATATGAGATTTTGGGGATCCTCATATTCTCTGATTTCCTTAATTTAATGTTAACTGAAAGGTTGTTTATTTTAGGTGAGTCATTAAAACCAACAAAAAAATGTTTAAAAAAAAGGACAGAAGCCACAATAATAATAACCATTATTACAGAAGCCAAATATCGCTCTATCTAAACCAACCAGACTCCACTGGCAAAAACAGTCATTTTACCTCACAGAACATGGGAGTTTCTGTTCTACCACTTGTCTCAGTCAGTTAGTTTGTTGTTTTATTGTGTCTGACGTCTGGGTTTTAAAAGGTTAGTTCGTGTTCATCAAAGTCTGATGAACTAATGGATCAAGGCAGCAGGAGACCAAGTGACTCCTGATCTGTGAGGTAAAATGACTGAGTTTGCTTGGTTTAGAGAGAGAGAGAAGATATTTACCTTGTATAAATGGTGTTTCCCACTGAAAAAGGCTGTCTGACAGCAAGTGCTGAAAATATTCTCTGAATATAGCATACACTTAAACTGATGTTTTTTTTAAAATGGGCCTTTTAAAGTGGCTAAAACGTGTTTTCCTGCTGACCCAGCCCACAGCAGTTCATTGCGTATAGCTTCCGTGCTGGTACCCTTCTTTGTTTTTCTAACTGGGGGCATGTCAACTGCCATCTACAATGGGTAATACACAGATGATCTCATACAACCTCACTTCAAATAATCTGAACTATCACTTAAAATTCAAACACACATAAAGATTCCGCACTGGTTTCCAGTGCATCATACAGCAGAATTTAAATTACTGCTGCTTGTCTCGAAATTTGCAAATACCCTAAAGGACTAAAACGCATCTCCGACTGCCTATTACCATATGAACTCTAGCGGCCTCTCAGGTCATCTGGTAGCAGTCTGCTGACTGTTCACAGAATCCAAATTACCATGGAGAAGCAGCATTTTGTCACAATGCACCACACAATAGTGGCACAAACTTAACTTAGAATACATAATAGCTGCCCTGAACTTTGACTGCATCAGAGCTAAAACAATTAGTCGATTAATCGATTAGTCGATCAAGAGAAAATTAGTGCCCAAAGTTCACGACAGCACTGAACACACTAGTACACTGTAATGTCATGATTTTATATCTCTATTATTGACATAAAGACTATATGAGTATAATTTTCAGGTGTATTTTATGTGTTTAGCTTTTGGTCTGATAGTTGGTTCTACTGCTGTCCACCCACGCAGGTCTCTAAAGTCTGATAAGCCTAAGCTGTCTTCAGAAAAAGCAGAGTATCTGGCCTACATGAAATGTCACAATGCTCCATGGAGCCCACGTTGTGACAAATACCTCCAGATATCATCTGGATACTGTGGATTTATGCAACATCCATACAACTTATTGAATAGCAAAAGAGGCAGCAAAGTGACTCAGCAGTGCAGGTGGGCATGTGGTTGTGTCTACAAGATCAGATTTTTCTTTCTAGGCTTCAGACACAGCGCACGAATCTCTGTGTGAAGCAGTCTGGCCAAAGGAAGAAATTGAATCTGGACAAAAAGGTCAAATCTCCAATGTCATGTTCATCTGTGGCTTGCCACACATACTGCAGGCACAAGCCTCTGTTCAGTTACGCACGGTGGAGAGACTTCTCCTCATACGACCAGCAGGTAAAGCCAGTCACACAGCGCGCTGAGGATAGGCAGCTCCGCCAATCCGACGCACAACTGTGAAGCCACAGCCGAATAACAGACAAAAACAAGACATCCACAGATCACTGCAGGTCTGTCCTAACTAACAGAGCTGTTTATCCTGACTTCACCTGCGCGCATAACCCTCCCTCCCTCCGCAGGCCAGAGGCCACATCATGTGAGAGCGAGACTCAGTGACAGGCACCCTGAGAGGCAGTGAAACGGCGATGGAGATGTCATAAAGACATGTAGGAAAACCACCATCATTCAGCCCCATCCGTGAAATTCATTGAGCTGTCATGGAGTTAAAGTGGTGCCCATGCAGAGAGATGTGAGGACACCATGGCAACAGCTATTGAGACCTCACCTCCACTGTACATAGTATAGCATTATATATTTTTAATGCACACGTTTCTCTTCGCCTCTTTTCTGTGAAAACCATGTACCTCCAAATTTGTTGATTGAGTTTTTCAATAAAGCACAAGAATTAAAACCACGTTTCCACCGCATGAACTTTCCCCAGGTACTAGGAACTGATGTTACCACTTTTAAAAGATTATTTATGACTTCTTATGACTCAGAAACAGGCTTTACGATTGTCAAAATTAAGCAATTAATTTACTGTAAATCAAGTAATTGATTAATCGGCTAAAGCTTGAACAATGATAATAATAATACAACCACACTGTAACTGTGCTCAAACAGACACTATCCCACAAACAGTGTCAGTATTCCATGAAATATAAGCCCATCTGTTGGTGGGGGATTTAGAAACCCCCCTGCAGCAACTTTTTAAAATGATTCAACTGTAAATTGATTTGTTGCAGGCTTTGCTAACCTCACAAAGACATCCCTGTGATCCACTTTGCTCCACATTGTAGGTTTATCCACCTTAAGCCGCTACTTAAAAAGCGGCGAGCCCTAACTGCCCTGTGACTGATGACGTGATTCAACACTTTGATATGGCTGAATTTTACACTTAATTTTCTTCATGTGCTTCAACACCAGCGCTGTTCAACGTAAAAGACCGACATGCCGCAGGATAAACGTGCTCATGTTCGAGTGGTTTTCACTCAAGTGGCCCCTTAAAGAAAAACGAGCTAAGCCGGGATCCCCTCCCCCCCCGTCCCTCCTCCTCCGCCTCCTCATCTTACCGTCCACACAGGCAGGTCTGGCTCTTGTAGTTCCAGCGATCTGGCCCTTCTTACAGGCGCAGCGGGCCGTCTGCCTGGCGATGGTCCGCCGTGGTTGGCTGCTGTCCCTGTCCAGCGTCACAATCTCACATGTCCCCGCTGCCAGCTGGCCTGGAAATGACATTGCACCACAGAATGCGAGGTCAGAGAGATGAAATCATAAACAGGGCAAAATAAACTAGTCTGTCTCTTCTGTTCAATTTGTGTTCTGTCACATGTTCAACTGTGAAGCTCTCTTATTTTTTAGAAGCCTTTGTAGGCTCAATTGGCAGGGCAGGGAGCCACTCACACAAGTGCGGCAAGAGATTAATATTGTTATTCTGATTTTTATAAGCAGTAATATCAGTGGTGGAAAGTAACTAACACCTCGAAATCATCTTACCGAGCAATTTGTGTCTATTATTTAGTCCTTAAAGTCTTATTTTTCTAAAACAAGTGAAGAAATCTGCCATTGAGGTGAGATAACTAGACAATTAGTTTCATGAGGCGACATTTTACTTGATTTTAAAGCCGCAATCACTCATTCGATCCCAGACACTCACACCCATATCTGAACAGTCCATAAAACAAGTTGTTTTCTCACAGAAATAGGCAGAAATAATCAAACATGACTGCAGATTTTACCACCTATTTTGTGAAGAAGGCTTTTAGGACTCAATAACGAATCAATACATTTAAAAAACACAATATGTTCATCAAATGTAAATCAAATTAGCTCCATATTAATCAGCTAACAATAAGAAGCTGTTTACGTATTATTACATAGGCAGTAAATAGATTATATATTTACCACCTATAAGTGCAATTCTACATAATAACTATTTTTCAATTTTGAAAATTGAATTTTTTGAATCTTTTTGTACTTTTACCTGTAATGGAGTATTATCACACCTTCTATTTTTATTTACAGATCTAAATTTTTCTTCCACCACTGTATAATACAAATTTTCTCGCTTTTGTTTGCGGTAAAAAAAACAAAAACATTAAAATGCTTTTATGTGTGACATCAGACCGGCCCAAACTGTTTTTGTTTTCAGTATTCTCATGTATTTTAAGGTCATCTGCCAGCTCTCTGTCTGTTGTTGTTTCTCCAGTAATTTGCGTGACCCTCAAACATTATTATGAATAATCATCATGCACAGATCCATCATTTTTGTATGTTCGTGTCACTCAAGTTGCCAGATCATTTTACGATACACAAACTAGACACAAAATCCACACACCATGTACGAGCACAATTTCAACCCATCTGTCACAGCAACCCGGCAACACACAACCCAATTCAAGGGGCGTGTGTGCAGCTGCTCTCTGTGCAGGCAGACGAGCCAGCTAACTTTTAACTGTTGTCAAAATGTCAGGGCAGAGCAGCATTCCATGTAACAAAAAAAAAAAATCTGCACACTATTCTCCACCCACCCTGTACCGTCCTGTATTTTGCAACCGAAATGTTGGCAGGTATGTGTGACATTAAAATGCAGTGCAATAGTGGAGCTATGAAGATCTCAAACCAACTTAGTAACATTCATTACACATAAAGGTAGTGACTAAAATTTACAGCTGGTCAAACCAGGCCAAGTTAGGCTACAACAGCAAAACTTCTGAATGTATTGAATTGAGTGAGGGTGTGTTTAGTTGCTCGTGAATTCAACTTTGCTGTTCTGGAAGTAGAATTTTGTTAATTCATCTTTCAAAAGTTACATAGCCCTACTTTAATGACCAGGGTAAATACATGAAACTGACATGAAACCTCACTGGATACGCACAATTTGAATGTCTTCACATATGTTCACATTTAAGTCAATAGAGACGTGTTTCTTAACCCTGAACGGTTCCAGCGGAGTTGCTGAGAAGCCGACAGAGGAACAGCGCTGTTGTGGCCCACTGAGCAGCTCACAGGTGTAACAGCGTGTGTGAAGAGACTTTAAAAGACAATGGTGAAGAAATGACTTTTAAATTTCCGCTACCTTAAAGACTACCCACAAGCCATTTCCCATTAAGGGCCACATCCTATCAGCACACCTCTTTGAAGGTAATGTACCCATTAGCCATGAATGAAGCGCATGAATACTGATGAACTTTGTAATTGCTGCCGAGCCCCCTCCCCACCACCACCACCACCACCTTCTTACACACACACACATCCTGCATGTATTCAATCAGGTGACCTTTGGCCTCGTAGCCGGGCCCTTGCAGCTCGCAAATTAACCTTTGTCTGTGTGTGGAGGCCCTCGGGTGCCATCCTGGAGAGGCTTATCAGGATCTAATTGTGATTGGCAAGAGGATGGAAGTTGTGATTAAATCTGGACTTGGAGTCCCGAACACTTGGGTGGCTGGCTTAATGAACTGAGCTGTGAGGGGTCACACCCGGGGTAATGGGGATCTATCAGGATTCATCCGCACACACTGGCACCTGTGGTGGCCATGGCCACAAACGGAGAAAACGTCTGTGTGAATACAGTATGTAGCCATTTCAAAGATGTATATTTATAAATGCATGCTCCTTCTTTACCAAAACATATCTTTGAGGGAATTAAAAAATCTTTATCGTCCTTATTCATTTATTATCGATTCTTTTTTTAATTTCCTTGTAACTTTTCCTCTCAATTTTTCACCATGATTTAATTTTTAAGGGCCATTTGCATTTTAAGAATAAATTTGAATGATATTTCACGGTATTTCAACTTTATTCTCAACATTTCTACTTCATTCTGGACTTCTCAACTTTATTCTCTACAAGCAGAATTTCATAAAAAATCTTCTTCCTCTAATTATTTTTTTTCTTGTGCCTGGCCCTAATACTGAAAGTTTGACTTTATTCTTAAAATGCAAAATAAAACCAACCTTCCTTCTCTCTTTTCTTCCCTAATACTTAGTCAGAAGAATATACTGTATTGAGATCAAACAATTATACAACACTGACAATGCACTGGCAAACAACCACAACAAAACATAACAAGGTGTGAGTGGGGATAAAGCGCTATGGGGAGCAGAGCTACAGTACATTAATCAAACATGATTTTTAGTTGATTATCTGTACTGGTGATCAGAGGGCCTACCAGACCTGAAAAGGGAGCCAAGATCCAAAATTATCTCAGGTACAGACTAAAAAAATAAAATAAAATAAAAAAACAGAGAAAGAGAATAAAAAGAAAAGATGACACCGCGGGGGGTGATGTCACAATGTTGGTTCTGTCTCAGTCAAAGGCGGATTTGTAGTTTTAAAATTCTGCTACCCTTTCAATGCCAAAGACACCTACTGAAAGACAACCTGACCTGCGAGTCCTCCAGTTCACAAAAATCATTCTCTTAGCAGCAAGCTGTGCAGCCCCTATTTCTATAAATATGACACCCGCGTTTTACTCTTGCACAATGCACTAAAAATATTTTTTCTATCCTTGTGTGATGCGGTCTTCTACGCTAGTACCGAGAGAAACTCAGGGGCGCAATGACAGTACGAGACCTGACCTTCCTAAGGGGGCCCCACCTCACTCTCTGGTACTGTGAACACGCCTCCACCGGTCCGTTTTATTCCACCGGTAGCTTCCTCTCAGTTTAGCGTTAACAGCTAACTGCTACATGTAGCAGCAGCAGTCCAGGTGAGGAGATAAAGAAAGGCAGCCTACCGGCAGTTAGTCTGTTAATCTCTGACAAAACTCAAAACTCTGTAAATGTTAACAGTCCACAAAGCCGCTGCCAACAGTATAACGGTGCTCTCTCTCATCTTTAAGTATAAACGTGTTTGTTACCGAATTAAAACTACTTTTCAGGCCGTGTGTAAAGCCAGCGTCATCTGTGTGCTACTTCAGGGTCCACTTAAACAGTAGGACAACTGAGCGCTGACAACAAACGTGATCATCACCAAGTTTTTTTGTTATTAAAAGTTATTTATCATTCTGGTTTTATTGTTCTTAACATTTTTGAGTTACAAGTTTTTTAAAATGCTGTTTAGATTTTATAAATAATACTTATGTGAGTTTTAAAAAATTGCATTTCGCAATTTTTTTTTGTTTGTGTCAGATTATTTATAACGGTGAGGAATGCTGGTTGGAGGGGCCCCCTGTGAATTTTTGCCTAGGGCCCCGACAGACTCTAGAATCGCCACTGGAGAAACTGCATCTCATTCTGTATATGTATATATTTTATGCTTAAGTCAATGAGGCGAATCATCATTGTATTTTTTTGTCATTAGTGTGCATTGCAATAACAGGTAAAACACACAGAAACTTTTAACTTATAACAATGCATATAGATAACAGAGGAGGATCTCTATAAGCAGGATGATGCACACTTTTACTTTCTCTGATGTTTTCACATCACAGAAGACAAAGAAAGTCATTAAAATGTCTTGCAGGTAAAACACACTCAAGTAGGCTGATATAGGAGATTATTGTGCTGATTCGACTGACAAGATTCTGAGTCGAGTACAGCTCTACTTCTAAGACGTCCCATTTTTATACTTTGTCACGCATTGCAAGACACACACACACACACACACACACACACACACACACACACAGACACTAACATCCATGCATATCATTAGAAGTCATTCTACCGCAGCTGAACCTGAACTTCACATCACTTGCCTGCAAAAACCATGGATAATAAGAAATAGGATTTCTTTTCGGGCCATAAAAGAACACCACGACATCACCAGTATTGTTTTTACTGGACAGTGACAATAAGCTGCTTATTGTGCTTGTTAATTTTTCTTTTTTTATTAATACTAATTAGTTTCTCTTGTGTTGAAAAAAAAAAGATGTTTCAAGTAAAATTGGGTTGTGTATTTAAAAGCAGATGGAGAGTGGCCAATAATTCAGCCGCAGCTGTGTGGACAAGGTTCAAGACCGCTGATCTTTAGCCATTTCCAGCTCCACTGTAGCCAGCAGTCATACATTAGCGCTATAATGTCTATCTATAAATACAGCTCTGCTTAGAAGACAGGAGAAGTGATTTGCCTTTGCTCAAAAATGCATGCCAACAAAATCCAATCTGTCATGTCTTTTGCACTTGGGAGATCAAGACCGAACAACCCACCACCACCACCACCACCTTCACCGCCCCCTCCTCTTCCTCCATCCTCCTTTCTTCCTTTGCATTGCTTGCTCTTTTCTCCTTCATGCCTTCACACTTAACTCCCTCCTCCCTCTTGCAACTCTTCTGTCTTCTCTGGGTGATGCTGGATAATGACTTGTCATGTATAAGCTCCTGTGTGTGTGTGTGTGTGTGTGTGCGTGCGTGTGTGTACGTATGTGCGTTTACTTCCTGCATCCTACCCCACCCACCATCTCTGCAGATCATCTCATCGCTGCCTTCTTCCTGCTTCCTCTCTTTGTCAGTTCCTTCTCCTTTGGAACTCTTCCATTGCGAGAAGCTGAAAAGACTGTTTGGATGTCTTATGTAATCGTGCGGATCACTGTGGCGCCAAGGTACCATGTGTGAAGTCAACTAGCTCAAAGACTGCTGCTGATTTGACGACGCAATCCTCTGTTGTTCTTCTTTCTTGACTCGATGGAGCTCATTAATTGCCTACATTTCATAAAACAGGGGCCCTGCTTTTACTGTCACAGCTGTAGCTGCCGGGAAACTGAATTAATTTAATTCTCATGTTGTTGTCTTGCGTTGTCATGTACTGTATATTGTCTTCCATACAGCCACGCTGGCTTCTATATGGGAACGATGAAGAATCTTCTTTTTTTTAAAGCAGAGTATAAAAATAAAATAATTGTGCAGTGCCTCGTGAAATACTTCAGTTGCAACATCTGGGTTGCCGTTGTGTATATAGGTCCTTTTCAAGCACAGCATTGTGGGAAATTCCTCACATTTAATTTCCTGTCAACTAGACAACACTGAAAGCTGAGATTTTAAAAATGTATGCCTTGGCAGGAGTTTCCCAAAAGCTCTGTTTTCAGTGAACTAGTCACACCTTTGGGTGCGAACAAAAGGCCAAAACACACAGAAAAAAACTGGCCTGTGTTTCATTTAAATGCTTGAGCAGGTATCATTCATAATGAGGGCCTCACAGTGTATTCTTTATGCTCTTTCTGCTTTGAAATTTTGAAACTTAATTGTTTAAAACAAAGTAATCAAATTGTTATTTAAATCGTAAAGCAACCAAACCATATTTGATATACTGATACTGATAAGGCTGAAATCATTTTCATTTTCAGGGTGCTTTTACACCTGAAAGTCTTAACCAAGGTTCACATTTTTGTTACATTCATCACATTCAACCTAGTTAGTTTTGCAATTATGCACAAGCACTAAATAACTGCACGTGACACATCTACATCTTGTCGTCAATCACCTACAGAAACTGCGTCTCCCTATACGTTCGTTTATTGCTTGTGTCTGAAGTCAGCTTGTTTTCAGTCAAAATCAATTCCTCTCTATGTAACCCTTTTGGAAAAATGTCTGAATTTGTGTGAGTTTACTCTAACTGATCCTTTATGAAGTAGTTGCGTTGTGTTGTTGTTGTCAATTTAACATTTGGTCTGCTCCTCGCTCCAAATACCATTGCTGCTCATTTTTGTTTTGTTGCATTGTTTATCCTTTTTCTAGTTCTGATGATAGGCTGCCAGAACTTTCTGTAACTGGTCCAAAAGTCCAAACCATCCAAAAAAAAAAAAAAAAACTTTTCCCAGTAGAAACAGGTTGAAGCATGGTTATATTTGATCTGGACTGAGACCCCCTCTTTCAGTTGGACAAAGGCTCACCAACGTTATCAGACTCAGTCAATCAGACTTTATTTATTTATACAGCACTTTTCATAAAAACAGAATGCATGTCTGTCCCTCATTTTATGGCAAACCTTCCAACAATTTCACTCAAAGTCAATAAGACATTTCCCTCAAACAAATACAAATGTGGTGGCGCCAGAGTAAAACTCAGATGATGACTAGTTTAACTAGGTAGGCAACATACATGCTGTGAATGGCAGCTTACACAAACCTTAAACTGGTCACTAACAGTACTTTTTCTTTTGTGCAGATTAATGCCAAGCCTCGCCTCCCGAGATGCAAATGTTCCACCAGAACAAGTTACCTCAACACTATTTTGCAGGGGTACTGTACCATTGCTGCATCCTGAGCTTAGTACCACTCAAGACAAGTGTGATTGATAAAAAAAAAAATAAATACAATTCCATGTTACGCAATCAGACCTTTCTCCAGTGCTGGTCCAGCACTCTGGAGATAGGTCTGGCAAACCCAAACTACAGGACCACTGAAAGACCGGAAACATTGTCAGGGAACAATGAATAAACAATAAATATGTGTAAAACTTTGGTGCCGAGGGGATGACCAAAATCAGTAGTCAAAGTCAGCTTCTGAGGACCAAGAATATCTGTACCGAACTTCATGGCAATAATTGTTGAGATAGTTTAGCCTGGACCGAAGTGGTGGACCAACTGACTGACTGATCAGCCAACCAACAGACCAACATTGCTGTCCCTGGAGCCATAACACTAGCATGGCTAAAAGAAACTAGTACCAAATATATATCAGTGTTATTACCCTGAAGTTAAGTTCCCCATACAGCAACAAAATGTGCCCTTCCTGTGTTTAATATCTGGGGTGTGACTCATAAAAAATTCAGACGGTAGACACTAGAGAATTGCTAAAGAGGATTAGACTTTTAAACAAGTTGGTTTCAGCTGCAAGAATTCTAGGTGTTTTGCAGTCTTTCCAAATATTATGTAAGGAAACTTGAGGACAAGCCGGTCTCAGTCCCCCAATAAAGCAGGAGTCGACTCCGTTCCTTCTTTTCTAAAACAAATTGCTTGGAGCGTCCCCGAGGCTCAGCCTCCAGAGCGCAGTGGCAGGGATACCACATACATTGCCGCTCTTAAACATAGCGAAAACTAAACAAACAAAGCAAAGAACGAGCTGAACCAAACCTCCCCAACACAAGAAAGTCTTCCTCTTTTTGTTGGCCTGGAGGGATCTGCAGAAAAGGTGAGAAAATATTACAGGATTCACAGCTCCAACACGGCAGTTTCCAGAAAGAGCGACTATACATTTGGTCCAAAAAATAACTGTATTTTTTGCTTGGAATGAAAATTGCATAGCATTTTTCATATAGAGCAAATGTGCAAGATGTAGTCCAATCACCTCACAGCCATCCCGTGAAGAAATTGGACTGTGAAGAGAGGAAACAGTAATCCTGTTTCCTGGAATAGCCTCTTGAATTGTGGGAAAAATCTAAAACTGGCAGGTGTCTGCGGAAACAAACCCAAAGCTTGTACCAGTAGCGCTATGATTTATCATCACCCTTATCAGCTTCTGTTGTCGAGCAGTTGTCAGCTTGGCCAGCCAAATGGCTGATTAAAATGTATGTGTGGCCACCCTAGAGTGAAATGAAAGCTCTGACTGTGGCAGAAGATGGATTCATGTGGCAGAGCGTACGGCTTAATACAACGTAATGTTATTGACATGCTCCTATGCTTTATTATTTCTCCTCCTGCTCCTCAGCACATTACAATTGTTCTGCCAGACACGGCCACTTGACAAATGTCCGGCGACATTTTTTTCCACTCCTTGTACCTTTTGCCCAGCTGTCTGAGACCATGTTTGTTTTTCGACAAGCGCTTTTTCATTCTTTTTTTTTTTTTAAAGAAGAATTATCCCTGTTTGTGCTGCTCAACAGATCCCCAAAACAACTAAAAACTGCTTCTCAGAGTCACAATCTGCTGAATCAAATACTTAGATATTTATAAAATGTGTGGTTGAGGCTTAGTTATAGTCTTTTTTTTTTTGTCCTTTCAAAATCTGCAGTGTGCCGGAGTCATGCTGGGATTGCATACTGTGCGGCACAAGAAACAGCTATTTCCAAAGAATTTCTGAGTGTCCTTCTAAATTCGACACAAAAATCTGTTCTGCCATGAAACTTACTGAAGACACTAAAGTGCAGCCTAACAGAAGGAGATTTTAATTAGCCCTTATTTTTACAGCAATACTTGTTGCAGCATGCATAAAGACAGGGGCTCTCATCCAAAAAATAGCAAAGAAATGTTTACTGATGGTAATTCAACACCACAGATGCTAAGCAGTAAATTATACGTATTTCACTTTGAGTGGGAGTAATGTATTTGCTTTCAGCTGATACTGGCTGTGTAACTGAACAGTGTTTATTTTTAAAGGAGCAATATGTAACAATTACGTGTCCAAAACAAGTATTGAAGTCCAAATAGCGAATTGGAGCCATAGCTGTTATGTTAAATAGGTTGAAACCCTATTTAATATACGATCTATGGTTGAAGTGAGTTGTTTCTGCACCGTGCCCTCCTCCCAAGACTCGATGAAGCTCAGGTAGGCTGCAGGAACACTGCAGGAGTGTAAGACAAGTGCAACATTGTGATTTGACAAAAACAACCGGAGGACAAGTCCTCCACTGTTAGCTGATCAGCTATTTATAACTGTCAATTGTCTGTCAAAGTAAAGCTAAGCCCGTTAGCCGTTAGTTTGGACGAAATAATTACTGAGAACACTAATTTTTGTCATGTCTTATTTTCTATTTTTCTGTCTTCATATAACAAAGGAGGCTGCAGGGTTTATATTGAGAGCAGCTAACATGCTGGATAAACACTGATGCTAAACAGTCCCTTCAGTAACATTTAAGGTAAGATGTAGAAAACTGACAGCAGACATCTTGAACTCATTCCTACCGATAGCCTTCAAGTTTCAAAGTGAAAGTAACATTAATGCTACATTAACACACTTTATTGCACTTAAAAGTGGTACATTAACGTTAGCTAACCATGTTGTAATTGTTGGTAGTCTGGACTACATCTTTACCTACTCTTTCTTAGCTGTTACATTTCCTGCTTCTCATGTAATTTTCACTGAGATTGTAGATGTATTTGGTTCATGAATTCTAAAAATCTGTAATGCTAGCTCACATTACTGGCTTCACATTATTGAAATGTATAAGATGCTGCTTACTGGCACAACAAAAAACCTAGCTCAATCCAGAAAAAGATGAAAAGATTCTTTGGGGTGTTCCATGATATTTTACCAGTCAGGAAAAAGGAGAGTTTGCAAAAAAACAAAACCAAAAAAACCAAAAAAAAAAAACCCAAACAAAATAAACTCACAAAATATCAAGAAAGACCTTATCAAACAAAAAAAAATACAGTCATACACCTTCCAAATTCAAGATTCATCCTTTTACCAAACTAAGACTAACTTCACTGCCTTGTTAACTCAAAGTAAAAAATACTTAATTCAAACAAAACAAAATAAAACTCACCTAAACCAACTTAGTTAGTCTTTTTGTTACTGTTATAACAATCACTAACTCTGGTTTGGTTGAAACAAATCCTAAATTCACAGAGTTAGATGTGAAAATATTCTGACTCTACAGGCTGTTTTCCTCTCTCTCATTCTTTGGCTCAGTGGGTCTGTACTTTGCAGCTGAATGACCTGTGCATATTTGAGCAGCAGCTCTCACTTGTTTAGACCATTAAATTACCAAAATAAAATGAAAAAAAATCACCCCCAAAAATTGCCCCAACAAAATCACTGATACACAGTATACTATTGCCAAACTCTATCAGGAATTACAACCACTACTACAACAACTAGTTCTACTATGTGTAATTTTCTGGATTCATGCAAGTCGTTGAGGTGAATGAGACCTTTTCATTGTTCATTCTGTGTGTATTTTCATCCTGGAAATATGTCTACTATGTCTGCTTGGGGATTATATACTAAAATATTGATGAAAACACTCTAACACAGGCGAGCTTCTTCTTTGAAATGCTTTATCAACTCTCAAATTCTGAATGATTTGGGAACGGACTGATCAGGGACAATTTAGTAACAAGACAAGCATTTAAAAAGCATCTTAGCCCATGGAGGCCGTGCTGGTTCTTACACTCAGTGTGTTTTGGGCCAG
>JAJHUR010137690.1:0-12507 GCA_027495735.1 Lutjanus campechanus | reverse complement strand
ATCTGAATATTGACTATCACCAACCTCAATCTCAGTCGACTTTTGCAGGCTGTATCAGTGGAGCCCACCGCACACCCCCTCCCCACATCGCCCCCTTCATCTTCATTTTAAATGCTGCTTCTCCTCTATCGGCAGTCGCTCCATCATGTAAACGGCGTCCCTGCTGTTGTAGCAGAGCGGTCCGGCTGAAGAGCTGCCATTACCCCCACTCACTCTGTGCAGATTAATTACACGGCGCTCCCTCACACATCCAAACACTTACAGTGTACTGCAGCGCTCCGGATGACTAAACTACCTGCTTTCTGCCATTAAGAAGACAGAGAGCGATAGAGACGGAGACTAAAGGTGATTCATACTGCTTATTTTACAGTAGGCGCTGGCATTTATATAAGTGGTGTAAGTTATGTAAATGGTATTAGCAGAGGCTGTGTTGCAGGGAGAAAGTACTTTCGTATATTGCCTATCATTCTATTAAACGTTCTTGTTATTTGACTTCAATGCCTGCACGGTGGAGGGGAATAATTTCAGTTTACAGTTGACAATTACTGGCACCAGAATCCTTAAATGGCCTTTTAAGATTTTCATCATTTCCAGCAGGAACAGCAGTAAACTGCATAATATGCATATAGATAAGCTGGTAATTGTACCTGCAGTAGAGATGATCACTGAACATGATAAAAAGAGGCTCTACTGTGGTGACCTTACAGGGACTTTTTAACCGCGCTGGATGTGTGGGTGAAGCTGTTGACCCTTGGTGTCATTGTCTAGCACCCGAACCTCCCATCAAAATGATAAATGGCGGGACAATTCTCCCAGCAGTCATTTACGAGAACAGACAACAAACTGAGACGAGAAGGAGAAAGACAAAAAAAAAAAAAAAGTTTTCCGTCGAGCTCGGTTGGATAAAACGGCGGTCGAGTTCCCTGTCCTCCGATGATATGGAGCGTGACTGTCGGGCCCTCCCTCGGCGCTATTTAACATCACGGGTCATTAATAGGTACAAATGCCGGGGTGACCGTGGAGTCCTTTCCATCACTGACCTTCCTGTGAGCTCTCTGTCATCTCCATCTGTCATCTGATATGACGCCAAGTGATGGAGCAGCCAGTCACCTGATTAAGTCAGACCCCAACCCAGAACCAAAGAGACAGAGATAAAGAAGAAAAAAAAAGCCCCTCAAAGATAGACTTAAAAAGAGATGCCCCCAAGCTAGGAGACAGTATTAGGAAGCGCTGCTTAATTATGAGAGCAAACCTTTGCGGATAGCCCTGAGATATTCATTTTAGGAATTAATTTGGCACATAAAGAGATCATCAAATCTAAACAGCCCTATGGCGTAGGAGGTCTTATCCACACAGCAGGCGGATATTAGCCCAGGCTTTTCATTTCAGCACTTTTTGGTGATAGATATCAGTCCAGAAAATCAAAGACTGATCACAGCAACCCTGTCTTCATTAAAGATTAACTGCTTTTTGCATACAATATATGGCCAAAAGTATGCGGACAGCCAACAGTATTTCATTGTTGAACACTGATGAAACTGTGGGCATCAACATGTAGCTTTAAATGCGGGGTGAGTCATTTCGGAGAAAGACAGTTGATATTTGAACACAACAGCCGAATAAACACACGCCCCCACTTCAGTGCTTTGCCCCTCAAATTCGTGAACACACATTGCCAAGGAAACAACAGTAACAACTGAGGAATATGCTGGAATCCAGCGTTTAGTTACTGGTAATATTTCATCACTATGAAAATACAAGTCAGACAGCTGCTGAGAGCTGGGGAGCTTTGGGGAGAGAGCTGGGGACAGACCCAGGCTTCTGGAGTAAGAAACAACAGAATTTTATGATTCAAACTTTTAAAAGACCAATTTGTCTTCACTCCTGCTTCTCACCCTGTCTGCAGCAGCGACCCACGGAGGAGCTAACTGTGCTCGTGTGTCAACAGGAAGCTAATTAGGCTGACACACAAAAAGATCCTTCTGGTGCAATGGTTTTACCGAGAACCCTCTCAGGCCGTCTATCTAGAACTTTTCCTTTTTCTTATGGTGCTAATAAGAACCCGCCCACAGGAACCTTTTTCCATTCCATGGGTGTTATCTAGCTCCACAGAGAACCTCTTTATATATATTTTTTAATTATTATCTATATCTTATCTATATTCTTAAGAGATCTTTTAGCCTTACAAATAACCCTTGACAAACCCTTTCCAGAATCTTTGTGAACAAGAACCCACCCAGGAGGTTCTCCTGAGAGCCCTTTTATATATTGGGGTGCAAAGAACCACTGAGGAACCCTTGACGACAGAGTTTCAAGGTTCCCTGAAGAACTCTTTCTTCTGAAAAGGGTTCATTAGAAGAAAAGGATTCTTAATGGAACCCTTAGTCTTACAACGAACTCTTCACAAACCCTTTCTTCAACAAAGGAATCTTCGGAAGCAAATGGTTCCGGGTAGAACCTCATCCTTTTTGGAACCCTCATTTCTAGGAGTGTAGCATGTAGCATAAAATTGCAAATAATTTAAATACAGTACATATAGTTGTGTATTTCTAATATAGTTAAATTACTAGTAGTTTAGTAGAAATATTTGTCTGTGCATCAGAAAAAAAATGTGAATCTTCTTTTTTTTAATGTGTATTTCTAAGAATATTTATATAACGTTAAATATTTGTGTGTGCAATAAACAATGTTTTCATGGTGAGTCAGTTATATGTAAATCACAAAATATATTTTTTAATTCTTCTGTGTGCATTCATTAATATCAAGCCTCATCTGACTCATTCAGCCCAGCACAAGATCATTAAGTGGCAGAGACTAAACCAGGACGTACAGACTCAGATCACAAATATATGGACAGGATGTCCTCAGTCTGTTGGCTAAAGAGTGTACCTGCATTTAGTCCTCAATAAACTCAACAAGCTCCATTACTGAACGCTCTGAACTTCTATTTCAACCTCACACTTCCTTCACAAGGGAGCTGGACGTACATGAGCGTGTCTGTCAAAGGAAAGAGTCCTTCTCTTTTTTCAGTGCATTTCCCATAGGATGGTGAAAACATTAGCTAATATCACGTGGACATCTTTCCTGACCTTTTCCTCTGGCCTCATTCAGCTCTGTTCTGCATACCTGATTGGTCTTTGGACTGAATGAAAAGAGCCCGTAGGGAGACACATAATCTGCCTTAAGCATATGCGAATGCACAGCACTTGTGTCTGCTGCTCTTCATATTCTTGTGACCTTGTTCAGAGACAGGTAGATGGAGACAGAAAGAGAGTGATGCACAGGGACTGAAAGAGGGTCAGATAGAAGGATTATGAATTGCCGCAGAGAGGGAGTGAGTGCAAAGTGGCGGGTGAGTCTTGAAAGTGTCATTAAAGATACAGCTGTGGGCAAATCAGCAACACAGACGTTTGTTGTTGTGTTGTTGTTGTTTTTTTGTCTTGTCTTTGAACAAACGCTGGATTGAATGACTTTGCAGGCACAAATGTGTCACAAATCATGCAACCATGAATGCAGTCATCATGAACAACCATTAGAGAATACACAAATAATGATTATATGCCAATGTCAGCAAAACTGCATGTATATTTTTATCAATGTCTGCAAATGAGATCCAGATGTTGTAGTAGCAGGGGGAAGACGATCAGTAAGGCATGAGTTTAACATTTCGAGTTCAAAACAAGTGAAAACCGAATCAAATTCAATTTGGCAATTTAGTTTAGGAACAGGGGCATGTCCAGACTTTGTTTTTTTTTTGACTCGGGTGGCCAAATTAGGGCTCTGAATTTTATAGAATTATAGTATCTTACAGTTTCTTACATTCAGAATGTTCAAAAACATAAATAGTTCAATCACAACACAAGAAAAAAGGCACCATACGAATAAATATATCATATAAAACTTTATTTTTATTCTTTATGCCCTCAAAAAGAAATGATGCCTTCGTTCTACCTCTGTCCTCAGGCTGTGAGATTCATCATCCTCAGAATTCCAACATGAAAAAGCTTGGGTTTTTTTGTGATTTATTATTTAATTCCCCATTTGCTGTATATATATTTGTGTATGCTTTTTATTAGTATTTTTTGGTTGTTTTTGTGTGTATCATAAAGGGAACTGAAATGATCCATGAAGTAAATTAACCTAAAAAAAATCATATAAGTAAACAACATAAAAAGGAAAACTATGCCTATTTTAAAAAGACTCGTCAAAGAGTTGGTTTAGATTGCGGTCCCACCTCACACTGTGCAGATAGCCAATCATACCATTTTACTGCAGAAGCCTCAAAGCTGTACATCAATGCCATCCTTTAATTTTGGCCAGTTTTGGGAGGGGGCAACATTTCAATGAAATAATGGCCATGAATCATGCAGATGTTTTTTTAAGATTTATTTATTGCTCTCATTTTTCTGCAGATGCCGTGAAAACTACAAAAATAAATAAATAAATAAAACACATTTAAAAAGGTTTCAAATTTTCATCTCTCAATTACTTTTAAGGTTAAGTGTCCATGAATAGACAGACCCAAACATTAAAGTCTCTCAAGCTAGTATCTGCTGATAGACAGGCCCAAATATATGAAGCCAGCACAGCAACAAAAATGTCTCAAGTTGTCCATGTAAAGACACTTCAACAAATATTCTGCACAAATATGAAACAAATCCAAGTACCAAAATAACAAATTAACATGTGCCCCTCACAAATTACACAAACACATTTGGGATAGTAATGTTACAGAAGCAATGGTAAATTATAACAAAATGAACTCATGTAGAAAGCATGGTGTGTGATTAACATGAACAGAATAAAGTGGTGAGTGAGGGAGAGTTCTCACCCACTTTGACATACTGTTTACTTTTAATATTTTTATTGTGGAATCAACCTGCCAGATGAAAATTAGCCTGTATGTGTAAATCTGGCACATTGATATGACGGACTCAAGTGCTCATGTTAATTAAATTGCATTGTCCCTTCTTTAATGAAACAAACATAAACAACTATACTGATCAATTAAAAAATAAATGTGTTGTGGCTAATCACTTAATGTCCCTCTTGATGTAATTAAAACTGTCTGCACTGACCCCAAATATCATAATTTAGCCAACAAGCTAATGTAGAATTACAAATGGAAAATCAGCCATTAGTACTAATACTTTAACTGATACCAATACTAAAAAAGCTCTGGTGTGTCAGGACAGAGGCAGCGCTGTAAACCATACTGAGTTACATATTGTTGGAGGGGAGATTGGTGACTTACTGTGTGTGTGTCAGGGAAAAAAAAGCATCCTAAAACTTCCAGAGGAAAGTGATGAATAGCTGGAAGTCCAAGTTTCTCTCTTGTGTTCAGAGTGATGACTGAGACGTGACTCTTGAATCTCTGATGGAATTAGTACCTTGCAAATGAACAATTTACATTAAAGTTCATGTAAAGCAACAATAAATGCGTGGTTCTGAGTTTGTCACACCACAGAAACATGTGTTGTTAACCACCCAGTCAAATTTGAATGTATAAGAAAGTATAAAGTATATAAAATTTGGTCTCAAACCACACCGCTGCGACCTGAAAACGACCTGAAACATGGACGCTCCTTCTAGCAGTTTTATTGGACACATCCAGACATGTTTAAGCCACCAGAGCCAGAGGACGGTGACAGAATAGGGGGAGGCGGTGTCGTTCCTGTGTTGATTCGACAGGGCTTATATAGTGTTGGGGGACCATGGCTACATCACCGAGCCATGTTTCAGCTCTGCCCAAAAAATCCTGAACACAGAAATAAAGAGCAACAGTTTAACTCCACAATTCATCACTACATAGTCTTTTCAAATGTTTTCAGCAACTGTTTTCTAACATGTATAAGGTTTTAGAAGAAAAACTCCCTTTTTCCTTTACTCAGACTTCTGTTTGCCACACTGTTTGATGGTGAGGGATGACCCGCCTGAAAATGATGTTCTTGAACAAATCACTGAACATCCACCTGCCCCAGTGAGCGTGCAGGCAGCTTTGGAATACTGGTTTACTGAGCAGCTCCCATTGAGAATGAACAAGGCTGTTGACTTTACCTGGATAAACCGAGGTGTAAAGGCCAAAATTCTTTGAAAGCACTGTCTTAGCAAACAGCAAACAAAAACAACCAAAATCTGCGAGAAGAAATATTTTGACGCACTCTGCTGGAAGTGAAAGTCACAAAAAGATGACCAACACACACACTGAGAATGTTCACAGTGACAGAATGCCAGGCTACAGGGAGCCACGGTGGGGAGGTGTCAGTGTGTGTGTGTGTGTGTTTGTCTCTGCGCATGTTCTTCTCACCTGAAGCTTAAGCAACCTGCTCCCGACCAATCTGACTGAGCAGTGACTGACCCAACCGTATCATTCACTGATGTGACACCTGTAGTCAGTACCAACGTAAGCAGACATAACACTCTCACACACTCACGCACACACACATACACACACACATACACACACACAGTCAGACGTCCCTCAGAGCTGTGGTCATTGCTGTGTACATGCATGATTCACCATGTTAGTGATATTTTGATATCCTGCTGCTTTCACAAGATTACCAGCTTATCCAAGCCTGGCTGTGGGCAGTGTGTTCATGTGTGACTGTGTGTGTGTGTTTGCGTGTGTCAGAGGGTGTGGAGTATGTCCTCAGGCAAATAGCATGGTCTACCACAGATGCAGTCCAATAACAAGTCTGTATGAGTCATGACTCTGAGATGCTGACACTCTGTCTCCTATTAAAAGTCGCCACAGCTTTGCTGATACAAGCTGGTGCTTCACATTTGTGTCTGAACAACCCCAGGACCTGACTGGACCTCATGGGGCTCGGTCTGGGTTCACACAACTTTCCAATGTTTTGCTCCAGTTACTTTAAAGGTCCAGTGTGAATTTGGGGGGATTTATTGGCACAATATGGCAGAATATGGAATCTAATATTCACATATGTTTTCATTAGGGTATAATCACCTGAAAATAAGAACTTTTGTATTTCCGTTACCTTAGAATGAAACTTTTATATCCACAGAGGGGGCAGAGTCCTTTACCACATAAACTGTCATGTTGAACCACCTTTTTTCTACAGTAACACAGAACGGAAAAACAAGAGGTGAAGCAGAGGTGTGGACTTAAGTCACATGACTTGGACTCAAGTCAGACACAAATCACAAATTTAATAACTTTAGACTCGACTTGGACTTGAACACCAACTGGACTTGTGACTTCACTTGGACTTGAGCCTTCTTACTTGAAAATACTTGATACCTTCCCCCAAGCGCAAAGATTAAAGTCTCTTATTTAAAAAGTGTGAATCCAAGAATACATTCATTTCCCTCGACACTTAATTCACAAGATCCACTTTCTTTGAACAAATCCGACAGCATCCAATCAAGTTGCAGGAGTGAACCATGAGGAGCAAATGTTATGTGACTGAGCTCCAGCTGAAAAAAAATATAATTCCATTCACGTACAAAAACTAAATGTTGAACAGAAGATGAATTGCAACTTGTTAAACATGCAGAGTGAAAATTATAGATAGAGATGCAACAACTTCCAACTTGGTTCAACGAAGTTAAGCCTCCATTATTAAAACAGCATTAAATTTGGTGAAGAGCGCATTATGACTTGATTAGGACTCAAAACTCAGTGTTTAGGGTTTTGGACTTGACTTGGGACCTGCTTGTCTTAACTTGGGATTTAACTTGAAATTTGGGTGAGGCAAGTTCATTGCAATCTCAAGCTCACTTCTAATGGCACTAAATTCTACACACTGGTCCTTTAAGGTCCCTTTTGAAAATATTGATCAAAAGTTTTCTTCTTTTATTCGTTAATGTAATGAGTCCAGCTTTACTTTCGGCTTAGGAAAAGTGCCTTAACATTTGACTTAACTCTCAACTTAAGGTTACTCACAAGGTCCTCAAGAGCTTTAAACTATATCCCAGAGCCTTCTTCAGTGAATGGAACTTGCTCAGAGGTTTGTTTCCACAGTGAGAAACTTTGGTGAGTCCATGCGCCCCCTATATAACACAGCAGACAATACAGATTGAGGCAGGCTTGGCCGAGATCACGGGGGTGAAAGACATCAAGACCACTGACATCAGGCTATGCCAGGAGTCATTGGTTTGCTTATAAATGCACACTACTGAGCAATCCAATCAGCCAGGTAGTTTCATGGCTGAACTTGTATTGTTGATTTATTTGTCACACAAATGAAGTCTACAGAGACATCAGCGAGAAAGGTAGTGATCTGAGAAATAGTCGGTGCCAGAACAGATGTCTCCGGTACATTAAGTTAATCTATCGGCTCTCAGATCTTCCATCAGATTATGAGATCTAACGTTCACAGGCAGGCAGACAGTGTAATACGTGGTCAGTAATATGATTTCAAACATTAAGAAATACATTTCTACAGAGTGATCCATTCAACAGTCAGGTGTATGCACGCTCTATGTATATGGTGAGGTTTAATGTTGGATAAAAGTGAAAATTTAAGCACTTGCATGTTTTGCTTCTTGACTTTTGGTGTTTCTTTATGTTTTTCTCTCTAGTTGAAATTATTTGCTATGAGACCCTCTACCCAGGAGGAGACAGTGTGTTTGGCTCAGCTCTGCTGCTGTCTCTAAAGTCCATTACCCTCTCAATGAGCCTCTGAAGAACTCTATTGTTTCTTTGCAGAGACCCTCTCAAAATCTTATATCACAGCCACTTGACCTGCTGAAAATACTGAACTCCTCAAAAAGTCAAACTTGCCAGAGACATGTTGGTCCAAACCTGTTACTAGCCACCAAATTGTCATTATTTACGAAAGAGCAATAGTAAAAAGATTGGAGAACTGAATGTCAGTTCTTCAGTGATCACAGTCACCAACCTAACTCCAACCAAAGGGCACATCAGGTGAAGGAGCATCACGCCTTCAAAGTCCGACCAAGTTCGGTCTAACATTAATGCAGCAGTCAGAGTACATGACGGTTACAGCATTCCAGATAGTTGTTTTGTCAGATTAGGTGGTCATGTTCCTGTCATTACATGGCTGAGATACATTTCAGACTACACAATGGACAAACTAGTCTTGATCGACCTCACAGATGATTGGGCAGGAGGACCGAGAGATAGACTCCTTGGATCAGGAATGTGAACAGTCATGGTGTCCAAGATGTCACAGAGCATGCTGAAGATGATGTCAAAGTAGTTGAAAGTAGTTGAGTACTATAAGTCACTGAAATTCTGATATGCTAGTCTTTCTGTTCAGTACTAATGACACTACACTCTCGTAATGCTTGGGTTATTTAGCAATTACCAATAGATTGCTGTGTCACACTTTATGTACCGAATATATAGTATATTGTTATTTATATGCAACATTTTAATAGAATCAAGCAATAAAGCATTTTAGGAGCCTTTTTAATATCTGTCACTCACCTGTGTCATAGAACACATACACTTAACTATATGATAATTAAATGTATCAGTCCACACATGGGTCAGATATTCATCAGCCTGGGATCAGGATCACATTCTGATATCAGGTAGCCTGGTGAAGACAGTCGGGCTGGCCACTGTCCTTTCAGACAGCTGGTTCGGACCACATTGGGAGGACTGAGTACTTCAGTGGCACTTGCAAGCGTCTTGCATTTCCCTTTCAACATGGATGCCCACTAACAGCCCGTCCACACTGGAGGTGTTTGTGGGTGTCTCAACACGTCCTCACTCCCAACTCATCAAATATAGCCACGTGGTCAGTAACTACGATGCTCTACGTATACCTGTACTGTCAGCTGTGACCATAGAGCTCCGCATCACGGTTTGGGTTCAAATAAGTGGGTAGGTTAAATTACACAACCAAAGTTATGTAGCCTATGTTCTAAAGAAGACAGTGTTGACTTTTATTTTCACACTGGACACAGACAGTGGCCTCCTAGGTCAAAGTCCTGTGTTTGGCTCTTCCACGTCCCCAACCTCCTCCATACAGACTTTGTCGTTCTTTATAATGTGTCACCTGGCTTTAACAGTATCAGAGTATCTACACCATCATACTTGGAAGCATAGGGGTACTGACCAAGCTGCTATACATGATGCATTGGGAGTGATAATGGGGTTGGACAGCGCAGATATGCTTCTGTTTTAATCTTTATAACTGTGTGTACACAATGGGCCACTGTTTAGCCTTGAACATTGTTTATTAGCACTAAACGCAGAGCTGAGGCTGATAAGAACTTTAATTTTGCAGGCATGTGGTCATAAATAGTACTGAACAAATTGAAAATTTGACCTAATGATGGTCAGGGGATCAATAGTCATCAGGATACATCCTCTGGGAAACATAAAAGTGTTCAACAAATTTGAGTCAATACATGATAATTTACTAGATAATTGTATTTTAAAAAATGCCCTTCTGGTAGCACATTAGATTTCACAATATTTTCACAAACGATTATGTTATCAGTGGAGATTTTTCTGTCTAGACTAGGGTTATTTTCACAGTGTAGCACTGTTGATACGTGGTGTGGTAGAGTGAGTAGATCTTCTTGTCAAGACTGTCAGCAACAGCCTTTTGCTAAGCATCATCTTGCCCCACAGATGACTCAAAACAGAAGTTAAAGACTGAGGCAAATCAATGTTGGGCCTGTGCGACTGATTCAGCTACGACAAGACAAGTTACCGCCAAGGCTTCACCCCCGCCATATTCCACCCCACAGCACAACAAGCAGCCTGCGTCAATAGCTGTCGGCTCGGCTCGTACCATTCCCCAAAGCTTCCTTTGATCTGAGTGGAAAGCAGAATGCTAATCAGGGTGACAAAAGAGAAGGGACTCCCGGCGGGAACGCTGCTAATTTTGATGAAACTTTCATGGTCGTTCCTTGTGTCTGAGTGGAGTTTAACAGCAGCAGCAGCAGATATTGCATGGCTGGCTGGTTACGTTAGGCCAACAAAACCAAACCAACCCTAAACACCGGTTTACTATTCACTTACTCCCCAGCTTGCCCAGATGGCACTTTGTTTGTCTCGGCGATGTCATCCAGAGCGTAGACGCAACGTGGGGCTTATTACAACACAGCTGTCTAATTAACAACACACACCCATGTACACCAGCACCCCCCTCTGCGACTTTGAACCCTTCGGTACATCTGCTTTTAAAGCCTCGTGTCATGTACAGTAGCTTCTATCCTTTCATGTCTTCTCAGCTGAAGGCTTAGGCTGCTTTGGTGTTGTGTTTTTAATCTCAACATGGAGTTAGATTTGACTAATAATGAAACAAACTGCATCTCCCTATCAAATATTTTCCCTTCCCAGCAGTATTCCTTCCTTCCCTACAAATGATCCTTCCTCTCTTATCAGCCGCTGTTTTTTCTTTATTCCTTACCTCCTTCCACCCCTTGATTCCTCTCTTCCTCATCAAGCAAAATGTATCCACCTTCTCTCCATGTCTAATCCTCCGTTCCGTACCAATTCACCCCCATGCTCTTATTACTACAAAACCTCCCTCTTTTCTGAGCTCAATTTTTCTCTCCTACCAATTCTCCATTTTTTCTTGCTCACTTTCTTTCCCTTAAGGCTTCATAATACTTTGAATGAAGAGTCTTTGGGTTTTGGACTGGTCATTTAATACATTTGTACCAACGAAGATTCATTAATCTTATTTAGCTCAAATCAGAGTTGAGCAAAACTAGGTTTAATCCATGTTTAAAAATTTTAACAGAGTTTGCGTGCACACATATGCACAAGTTCAGTTTAATCAGTATGGAGTTGCTCGTTTATGATAAATAAAAAGCAAATTTGAGTTAACAAAATGTAAACCTACATTGTTTGCCAGATAGCTAAAAAGTAAACTAACCATGATATTGTTTGCTAGCTAGGTAAAAAGTCATTTAGCCATTTAGTTGCAGCCCTATTCTTTAACAGAAAATGATGCCTAGTTTATGCAGCAGTTTTGCTGATGCATGTTTGGTTTTCATTCTTTACACCTCTGTCACGGCCTCTGTCACTTTTTGTATAGTCTATAAAACCAAGTACAACACCAAGAATTCTTTGAAAGCCTGCCTAAATGTGTGCGCCATTCTCCCCATTTGCACAATTCACCTCAAAATATTTTGTTATCTGTCCAGCATCCCACCCTCCCTTCCACCCGCTGTCTCTCCTGCTTCCCTACTAATCCTCTATCCATCCTTCCCCACTAGTTTCCAGCCATCCAATGCCCCAGTGTGTGTGTGTGTGTGTGTGTGTGTGTGTGTCTGTATTTACATCCCTGGCGTCCTGCCAGTTCCCGGAGTTGCGTCTTCGCTGGCGAGGGTGCCTGCAGTTAGCCGATCAAACATCCCACAGGTCAAGAGGGAGGGATGATATTGGTGTTACACACCATCATCATGCTGGGCCATCTCCCCCCTGGGCAACCGCAACTCTCACTCACTGAGTGCGAGAGTGTGTGTGTGTGTGTGTGTGTGTGTCAGTGTGAGTGCATGCCAAGTAGAAAATTCATGCTGATTTGATTGCGCTTCTACGCCTTTGATGTT
>JAJHUR010137689.1:0-12101 GCA_027495735.1 Lutjanus campechanus | reverse complement strand
CCAGCAGCTCATCAATAGATTTACATCCCACTTTGCGTTGTATTTACACACACCCTCATCCTGCAAACAACAAGCCTGATGAATGAATCATCAATAATCATTTTGTGCAGTAATTACTCAGCCATTTACAAATGCTAAATGGCATTGCTTTAACTACATTAACAGTAAAATAGATTGGGGAAAAAAAAAAGTCTCGCTTGTATTTGATCAATGCTCACGTAGACAAATTACTTCAAAACAAGAGCTACATTTTAATCCAACAGAGTGCAGAAGTCCCATGTGTTCTGTCAGAACTGGAGCCTATAGGCTGTTAATCAGACAAACTTAACCAAGGGTGGAAATTACAGGAGGGCACAAGGGAGGGCGGACCCCCATTTTTTGGGAAAAAAAACAACAACACACAGTTGCCTCCTCAACATATTGTAAATTCATTCTAGAGAACTGGGACAAATCATTAAAATAAATAAATAATAATTAAAAAAAATCAACAATGATTAATAACACATAATAGCTCAATAGAATACAACATATGCACAGACTGCATTTTATTGGCTCCATTGCCTCACAAGTGAATCTTGTGCATCAGTGTGCATCAACATACTTAGGTATGTAAGTATATATTTTTTTCTTACTGCATGTAAAATGGCCGTCATAATGTAATTTTGTTAATTAATTTTGAAAATAATTGAAGCTGATTCATAAAAAAATACATAATTACAACAAACAATACATGAACTTATTCAGTTTCTGGCACTGTACCTATTTTGAGTTTTATGTGCTAGATCACATCACTGATTGTAATTATGAACCAATATAGGCTATTTGCTTGATAAGGTGCAAAGCTGTTTAATTATGACTATTAATATAATTTAAAACTATATGTAATAAGGGTTTCCTCTATTTACTTCAGTACAGCAGTACTTTGAATGGTACTTTTTTTTATTTATTTGATCATTTATTGCCGTCCTCACAACAGTAAAATGATATGTCCGCCTTTGGTCTCAACATATGTCAAAAGAGACATTAAATGACGACCAGAATAGGCCTCGTAATCATCACAAGACTCACCCATGAAAGGTGGACTGAGAACAGCTGACTGACATGTGGGTTATTTTGGCATCAAGGCTCTGCAACTCATCACCCCTTGTGAAGCGCACCACGCAGCAAATGAGAGCACAGGGAGTGATCAATGCAAATTACCCACGAGGCCCTAGGAGAACAGAGTCCGCAGGTGGGTGATGTGAGGGTGGCGGTGGTGGTGGTGGTGGGAGCGGAGGAGAAAATTCATGCAGGGCAGCAATTCAGCGGCAGTGTTGGCAGCGATAAAGCAGCTGTCACGGAGTAAACAGGTAAGCACAAGCTGGCCTGGGAAGGCATCTTTAGATGGTGATGGAGGACAAGCTCAGGTTGTTTGTCTTAAATTAGTTTGTAGTTTTCGTTTCGTTCCTATAATGTATCAGAGCTTTACTGTGTAGGCGTCAACAAAACTCTGGTCCAGACTCAGGGGGTGTTGTGCTGCTGTTGGAGGGTATAATCAATCACACCTGCAATTGACCCTGTGTAAGTCTCGCCCCTTGGTACCTCGCTCAACTTTCTCCTTTCCTGTTTCCTGTACTTAGACGTGCCTAACACAGAGCATATCTATGTATTTTGAAAAGAACCGGATTTTGATGATGATGGTTTCAGACTGTTCAGTCTAGTCCCGCCACATTGTGCTGAGAAGAATCTATTTTAACCCAAACCATAATCTTTTCTTAAACCTACTCAAGACATGACATAAAATGGGGTTTCACATCATCAGACTGACAACAACACTTTGTTTTCTGTACATAAATAAGAATTTCTTCCCTACTTACCATTAGAAAAATAACAGAATCAAAATTTGCATTTCTTTTGGAATATAGGGATGTCATAGAAGAAAAAGCTGCTGTCTCTACATCGAGATATGCTGTCTTCCACTCTGCCCAAAGGTTCATAACTGGTGATCCTTACAGCACCCATCGCTGCCATCTTTGCGAAAAGGTCGGCCGACTGGCTGTGAGGCAGGACCAGCATTGGTTTTTATTCATCTATTAAACTGTAAGACAGATGCTTCCACCCTATATTTCATCTCTTTTAACTCTGAACTCACATAATCTTGATGCTCGCTCGAAGGATAGTTTGTTGCTCCATATTCCATTAATCAGAACTGAACTAGGAAAATGTTCTTCTCTTATACGTAGACCTTATACTTAAAATAATCTGCAAAGGTCCTTAAACCGGGACTCTCAGCTGCTACTATGGCTGTTCAAAAGCCTTATCTCAGATCTTGTTTGAATTGATCGTATCATAATGCATGTTTATCTTTCATTTGTTTTATTCTGTTCTTCACTTCACTGTATTTATCTACTCCACAGCAGTTTATTATCCTGAACTCTTAGCTATCGTACATCGTTTTTATTGCAGCTCATCCTCACCAGAAAAATGAGCGTCTAGGTCGTCCGTGCAAGCAGCTTATTACAACCCATATTTATGTTTATTGTTAGCCGGTGACCCCTAGTGGGCACAGTAATTATGACAGGAGAAGTATAAAGAGCGAGAAAGTCAGCATATGGAGGAGGTGGGGTGCACGGATGACTCAAGCAAACACAGAACTTTAACCCAGGAGACAGAGTTTCGAGTCCTGTGTGAAATGAAAAGTCAATGTGGAAGTCTTTAAAATCTTAAATCACTTGTGTTTTTCTTATGTATGTGACTACCATGATGTTTTTATGTCTAAACCCAACCAAACTACAGCAGTTTTACAATGTTTTACCAAGTGTATTGTCAAGTAACACCTCTGAAAATGAGGATACCTCCTCAATGGTTGTTTGAGCCCTGCCAACAATATGTTGTCCAGCTGTATGGGCAGACCTCAATACAATGGCTTGTGCAGATTCTTGACCCAAACGACATCACCAGTGCAATGTGTACCGTGGTTGAAAGAGACAAGTCGTCCATCTTTTGGTCTATCATAATACCCCATAATGATATCCCCATAAATGTGGCGAGGATGCACCAGCCAGCCCAGTAATACTGGATTCTATTCTCTTGGTTAAAATAAAGCAACACTGACAAGTTGCAAACTTGTCAAGGTTTTGAAGTGAGTTGCCTTAATAGCAAACCACCCACTATTGACTTATTTCGTGATACTTTTTTTTATGGTGTTAAAATACTTTGCGCTACTTCCTGCTTTACAACTGAATGTGAAACACAGGTCATTTCAATCTATTGCACTGACAATGCAGCAGGCAGAAGTCAAGGAAGGCAATCTTCATGCTTACTCTCTTTTCATTCTCTTTCTTTCTCGTCCTTTCCTGCTTCCGTTCTCAGTTAGTTTCAGAGAAAAACAATATGTTTGGCTCAAACACGTTGCAGCCATATCCGAGAACTGTCAGTTGTCATTTCGGTGCTGGATCGATGCAACCCTCCTCCGCCACATCCACCTTTAGCGCCCATTCCACTGAGCTCATCAGAAGTCCTGCTCTAAATCTCAAGCATCCACATCTTCAGCCACCACCACACCAGTGTCTAGACTCTAGAGCTACAGCTCATGACGTCACAAAGACTCCTCTCATATTTCGACAACTTTTCCTATTGCGCACTGTCAAATAAATTAATTTAATTACTGCAGTTTCAGTGTTGGATCAATGCAGCCCTCCTCCATCCCATTCAGCCCTTCACCTCCCATTCCACTGAGCTCATCAGAAGCACATAAACACTCTTTACTCACTGCTGCACATATAGTTCTCTCTGATCTTTCAGCACAGAATCAAAACTTATAGCTTAAAACTGACTTGGAATTTAACTGAAGTGTGCATCTCTCACTGATTTGAGAAGGAAGAATCTGGGTTCATCAGTTTTATTACTGAGATTTTAACCTTCAGCTGTTTAGAGGACCTTTTAATATTAGCATAACGTGGTTGTACATGATTTATAACAGACCTTTTCTTACAGCATTTGACATAAAATAGTAGGGTAAACACAGCTGTTACAAAATTACCAAATACTAATTGACCTTTTGCTAAGTCCCGCCCTTCTTAGTTACTGTTGCTATGGTTGTCTAACTTTATATTCTCGCACTGCATATGTGCAGTTTACAGTGATAGCGGCATCAGATTGAATGTTTTTGCAGAGGTTTGTTGAAAGACAGAGGTAAAAAAAAAAAAAGGCAGTTTCTCATATCTACATAAGACAGTGCCATCCAAAGTCATGACACACAGTACCATGTGCTGTTTGGAGGAGGGGCTTAGCAAAGGGTCAATTAAGGATCCATTCAGGTCACACAGAGTCAGGGTCTTATCAATATGGCTGCAGTGAAAAAGGCCTGCTGATGGATTTTCATGAAAGACAAGACATTCAACTGTCCAGTGTCTCATATCAAGCTTTTTACCACCCCCACCCCAACTCTGGTTGATCAGTGAACCAAATCTTTAGAGACATCACCAAACTCTTGAACCAGTTCCACCTGACAGATCCCAGTGGTTGTCATTATTTCCACCAGTGTATTACAATTTCCACCTGTAGGACTTCCTGCTGAGGATACATCACTTTATTGAGCACAACGAGCCTGCCTACTGCAATATGCTAAATCATGCAGCGACCTAACCATGCGTAGTAATGACTTCTCTTTTCTTCTTATTGTCGAGTGTCTTGCAGATTTCCGTTTAGCATGACAAGACGCTTCATTACTGCCCACGTGGGATACAGTGCACGTTAAGTCGTGCGGAGTACAGAGGCTTCTATACAGCTGCAAGCCACCAGTGAAGTATGAAATAAAACGTCAGCTCCTCGGAGTGAACGACTTGTTCTGAATGCTCAGATTATCACATCCCTGTCTCGACTGAAATGCAATTTGTTTTCTGTCTCAAAAGTTTGAAAAAAAAAAAAAAAAGAGCAGAATGGCGAACAGGAAGTTGGTGGCTTATTAGAATGCAAATGCGCTCCGGGGCTGAGCTTTTGCACGCCGTTATCAGTAGCCATCACGGGGAGAAAGAGTCACCGCTGTGACTCATTCAGAGAAACATGACATTTAGGAGATAATCGGTCTGTCTTTTTTCAGTTGTTATTCAACTTTTCAGCAGGGTGGAACCCTCTCGCGCTTATTCAGGGGCTATTGCAGCTGCAGAGCAGGCCTTGTCTTGTCCTCTGGTGAAGCTTGGCTGATGGGAGGGATGGGGAAAAAAAAGGAGAATATGAGCATGTGCTAGAAATCCATATCAAAGTGGTTTAAATTTCAAATGTACAGTGTGGATCATCTGATGTTTTCCTCCTTCTGTGTCACTATTTTTGAAATGAGGAAGTATTTTGTATCATGTTGGCTCATAATAATCAGCTAATCTGGAAAACACTCACGCAAGCAAGATGAGGAGGAGACGGGCAGAGGTTACGTGGCCATCTCTCGTCTCTTCTCATGTGCTCATAGATGGGATGGGATTTTTTTTTTTTTGCAGTAGATGGTGTGGTAAATTTAGTTTATCACTGTGTCAAATACATTTCCAAGATGATTTTCTAGCCCAGCTGCAAAGTGTGACTCGCTCTCCCATCACAGAACGAAAAGAGAAGGAGAGAGAGCTCTATACACCCCCTCACTCTGTGAACATTATATCCAGACAGTTTGTGCTGCATAATTTAACTCCATCTGTGAAGAAATGCAGAGCTAGAGGAGAAGAAAGGCGTGAAGAATTTGGTCTCCTGTGTTCTTGATGCCACTTTTCATACTGAAGCTGGGTGGTAAAATAACATTATCTATCAATGACAGACAGGCTTTTAAGGTAAAGAAATGCATGGGAAGGTGTTAAAAATCCTGTTGGGTTTTCAAATACAGTAAAGTGCAGGTTTGTTACTGTGTCTTCACTTTACAAAAGCTTTTTATTTGCGTTTTTAAACACCTGGTTTTAGGTATTTCCCAAGAGATATAATTTCCTTTTTAGAAAGTGATATCTTTCATATTACAAGTGACAGAAACAGTAATATTTTTAATACTAAAGCAATGATTTCTTTCCAGAGAAAGCAGAAAATGGTTCTGAATGTTAAGTACTGAAACCCGTACTTGCATTCAATAGATATCACCAAGAACAAAGCAAGTACAGACGACAGCCAAAATTGAGCCTCAGACATATTTTAATAGATATTTTCAGCTCCATTTTGGACATTCAGACCAAGACTGTTAGTTTGGTGTAAACCTGATGTTTTTTGACTGTATGATTAGAGGCAGTCTTTTCACAGGCAAGTTCCATGTTTTACCATAACTCAACTAAGCTTAGTGCAAACTATAGGCAATATTGGGTGGTCTTGTAGCTCAGTTGGTACAGCATGTGTCCCATGCACTGTGGCTATCTGGTCCTTTGCAGCAGCCATGCATTTGATTCCAGGCTGCGCCCCTGTAGTGCATGCCATCCCCATTCTCTCCCCCCTCATTCCTGTCTTCACTTAAACTGTCTCTATTAAATAAAGGCATTAAAAGCCCAAAAATATGCTTAAAAAGACAGCTTTAGCCATGATGTGCAAGTTCCAGACAAAAACCCGTAAGTTGGCACAGACTCTGCACTCATCATGAGAATTCATGTGGTGTGGCCGGTTCCAAGAGACGTCTTTACCTTATGCTGCATTCACATGGATTCAGGTAGATGGTAAACAGCAAACTGGATATCATTCTGGTGGATGAGAGCAGGACTAAGTTGAGGCTGGCAGAGTACCAGCAACAGTAACGGTGGATTGCCTTGGTTGCCTTGTCTTTGTAAACAAAACAAGATCACCATAGCAACAGATCATCATGCATGTTTTGTTCACCGTCCTGTCATTTCTTCAGACTGCTTCTTTGTTCTTCCACACGACAAATATTTTTGAGATTTGAGCCAAAAAGTCTTGAGTCGGCATGGAATCCATGCTCATGTATCACTCGTGTTACCACTGCTCTGGTCTAAGACTGGACACCGCATCACAACCTGTCCTAATTTATAAAGGTATAAGGTAAATACAGCTGTTTCTGAGCTTTATTGACCTGTGATGCTGATTCCCAGCTCCACCGATGTAGAAAGGTGTGTGTGTTTGGCTCCCTTTTCTGAAACTCAACAATCATCTCCTTGGTTTTGTTGAAGTTGAGCAGTAGATTGTTCTCTGTGCAACATTTTGCAAGACTTTTAATTTCCTCCTGATATTAAGTGTCATCAGTTCTTTTGGAATCTGGCTGATGATGGTGGTGTCAACCACAAACTTCATAATAGAGTTCTCACCATGCTGAAGGCTGCAGTCATGGGTGTATGGTGTGAACAGGAGGGGGCTGAGCACACAGCCCTGTGGGCCTCCAGTGTTGAGCACTAGAGAAAAATGGCTTTGACTTTAATGTTGCGAAAAACAACATACTTATTTAGATAAAGTACCTTGGAGAGAAGTGAAGCAACACAATGACTTCTCTCCTGTTTTAATTGGATTTCACAATCTTGCACTTGTCAAAGATCTCACCAGCTTAAATATGGAGTCTGAGTGTTTTGTGAACCCCCAAGACAGCAAGACAAAGTTTGACAGAGAAAATGTCTTGTAGTGTGAGCACTACCGCAATTTTTAGACTTTGAAAGCTTGTAGTCTGCCTGAGCTTTGAGTTTTTCATCAGCAGCTTCTAATGAAGGACCCACAACTGCTTTGCCCCATCTCTGAGCTTTTTAATAAAACATCTTTTTGAAATTTGAGTTTGGCACATTCACTGAGCACCAGTGAACCTTTTCAGCAAGTCCTTGCACTCATCCAGAAGCTATCCAGGAAATAGTCTGGTCACTGTATTTGTTGAAGAGGTGCTTTGCTTTATGGCACTGCAGCAGTGGTGATGGGGAGAAATACCTTCCAGCTTTAAGCCTGCCTCTTCAACTTTCAAGGACTAGTACATGAGCCTTACATATTAAGAAGCAATGAATGTATCATTGAAATAAGATTTAATAATTTAATTACAGGAGCTAATCCTTTTGTTGATTGTTATCTTTCTGAGCCCCACTTTTCACTTCAACCACCTAAATCTGAAAATGAAAGAAAGGCAAACTTATAACACACCAATAACTAATTAAAGAGTTTACAGAGGATTTTGATGGTTAAGCCAAAGTTCCTTGTGTATGTCGCCAATAAACGGCTGAGGCAGGCGAGCTCGGCACAGAGCACTAATAGCTACACTAATTAAAGTGGTTTCAATCCTCCTCACCTCCGGTTAGGCGTGTGTATAAAGGCCAGGGTTGTAACTGGGGTTGAAGCCCAGTTAATGAGGTTTGCTCGGGCAGTGGCGGCTCTGCAGCATGATGTCGTTTCACCGGGGTTTTGTGCGGCGCCTCCTTACCAGTGACCTTGGCTCATTACCGTGCATGAGAAGAGGTGACAATGGCGTCGTGACCCTTGTGGTCCGATTCATTACCCTGCATCCTGCACCCCTGCCTCCCCCAGGAACATGCCACTTCCACAGATTCAAGGTGACGGTGAGAGGTGGAAAAAGAAGAGCAAGAGTGATAAAAAAAAGAGGGGGAGAAGGAGGGAGAAATGAGGAGGCAGATGGCCCATAGGGAGGTGTCACACTTTAGTGAGGGGTCTGATTAACAAACGCCCTTAATTTGTGATCCATTCATGAAATATTGGAGTTGTTGGAGGACACTGCTGTGAGGAAACAAACTTTAAAACCTCAAGAAACCCATCCACAATAGCTTTCTAACTCTGTAATTTAGGGTCTCATGTACAGGGATGTAGTAAACTTCTAAAAAGCATTACAAATTAGTTGTAATCCAAATTACAGGTCTGAATTGGACGTGCTTTTGTTCAGACATTTATTACACAAATTACACATTTTTTAAATTTTATTCTCACTCCATGTAGATCATAAACCCTTGAATAACTTTATGGGGCCTTTAATTAAGAAGAAATGCAGCTCCCCTGTTTACATGTATTTGTTCACAGGTCAGTCTTTGACCTATAGGGAAAATGACGAGGATGATTAAGTAACGCAGAAACAAGCCAAAGCAGTCAACGTGACATCTATGTATACATGTCTATGGTCACCAACACTCATTGTTGTTTCTTGTAATGTTATCTTACCTGAAGTGTATAATCCATCGACTCTTGGTCCTTTTATCAGCCGTAAAGAGAAGACCCGCTGTTGTCGGACAGCATCCCGGCATGAAAACACGCAGATATCGTAGCTTCAGATGCTAACATTAGCTTTTGGAGGGACAAAGTCATGATGTCACCCAGGCGACTTCTGGGAACTTAAGTGGTCCTTTGAAAAAACAGTAATTTTACCTTGCAGGTCACATGAGTTGCTGGTCCACAGTTGCCTTGATCTGTTGCAAGTAACAGCGTTAAAACACCAAAGTCACACAATAACACAAATAAACTAACTGACCGAGGCGGCAGTAGACCAGCAACTCCTGTGTCCTGTGAGGTGAAATGACTATTTTGGTCTACAGAGACTAGTGGCATTGAAAAGAGCACAATTCCCCATTGGAAAAGCCTGTCTAGTGGGAAAGAAAAAGCAGTGAAAATGTTATAAATATAGCCTTTTTGTGTTTTAGCCTTTTGTCCACAGTACATTACTTAGCTCGTGAGCGAGATGTTAATCAAAATGTGAGATGCCACACCCACGGAGTCTTGAGAAATGGTCAAAAGAGAAAAATGTGCTGTTTTTTTTTTTTTATTCAACTCTGTTAATAGTTATGAATGTGTATTTTTACTCAGATCTTTGAGGATGCTTAATGAGACACTAAACTTTATCATATAGGTATTTTCACTGTTTAAAGTCACATTTCCAGCGACTTCAAGGATTTAACGCTCTGTCATCTGAACAACAACTGTGGATGTGAAATACCCACAATGTATCTCCTGACCATAGCATAATCGAGTGTAAAATTCACCGATGACAGGCCTGTGTTTAAAAACCTTTTAACGCAAAGGATTACACAAATGTCAAAAAAAAAGAAGCAGTTTTCGAGCTGTCCTGTACGGAAGTGTAATTACACCAGTGTCTCCATACGAAGCAGCATAGTGAGGTGTAGAAAGCCCGACACATCATCTTTCAGCAGCGCTAAATTAGCTTTTGGAAGTGTCATGTCGGAGTTGTTGGACTCATCCTCAGCAGGAATCCTTCCCTTCCCTCCCCCGCCACCCCCTTCTCGACCTGTCAGCTCCCATATCGCCGCTGCGTTGTCAGACGAGGCCTCTCACCCTGCGGAGCATCGCGGGAGCCCTGTTCCTCTCTCCTCGTGGCAGCTTGTCACCTGCGTACACCCCATCCCATCACTTCCTCCCGTCTCTTGTCTCTTTTTTTTCCCCTCCATTTCCCTCTCATTTCCTCACCGTGTTTTTAAAGCAAGCCAAAAGAGCAAGACGATGACCTACACGCGCTGGCCTCTGACTCACTCGCACAGCTTTTAATTCCTCGGCTCTCATTCAGCTCTTTTCTATTTCTCTCTCTTTCTCTATTCAGGGTCTCTCTTCTTGTCTGTTTCATTTGATCCCGCTGTCTGTTTCCTCGTACACATTGAAGCATCATCCTCACTTTGAGGTCACAGAGTGAGATGCCACCAATCCTGCTGGAAAGCTCTGTCTTATCACACTTCTCATGCCTCTGCTAACTCAGCTCTGCGAGACTGATCGTGAAGGTGCACTACTAAGCAGGATCTAGCATATATCTAGCATATATAAAATTAGCCTGTCAAAAGGATAGTTTCAGTTTATTACAACTTGGATTTTATTTTCATAGTTTTCACCATCAGTCCTGTTAATTGACGTCAAAGTTAATTGCTGATCTGCTAATGCAATGACCTAGCTAAAAACATCACACACAAATAGTCACATGATCAGATATTTTGACTTTTCACTTCCCAACTCTTATGATAAAAAACAGACTAATGGATTAATTCATTGATTCTGTTGGTTTATTTTTTCGAAAATTAAAAAGCACCAAAATGTAAATTTTGTAAAAGTACTTATATACAGTATTTATCACTATGCATGCCATCGTGTGTAATTAACAGGGAAGATTGCAATAACAATTAGTAATCCATTTCAAATTTTAAATTAATCTGGACTTGCTCAACAATTTCCAGTTATAGTATCACAAAAATATATTCATAGCCTATGGGAAAAGGCTGGAAATGTACAAAAATAAAACCTCAAAAAGTTGGAAACATTGCTGTTTGTAATAAGTAAGGGTACTTTGTTTCAAAATTTGAGAGTCTTAATACAAAAATGAAGTGAGTTATAAGTACTGAGACAAAAAGAGTTACAGTTGTCCCTGGTCTCCCCTTTATTTTTGATTGGGTCTAATTAATTAATTATTTCTGTTTTAATGTTGGGAAATTGGAAATTGAGACCACTTGTTAAGTTTTATTGACAGAGACAATGATAGTTGCTAAGAGACCACAATTAATCTCCAACTGTGCAAAAGATAATAATATAACAGTGGTAATTTCCATGTGGTCACTATGATCACTTATGTCCAAAACAGGTAAATATGATCACATTTTCTTTGCCTTTAGTCTAATTTATTTAATTTAACAAGCATTCTTATTGAAAATATGGAGACTTTTAGGAAAAGTCAGGTACCACCAGCATTAGCATTTTTTTAATGAAACAAAGTTATTGCACATATAAATTTGAAAATGGCCAAAATGACCACCTTAGCTGTTCTACGTTTAAACCAGGAGTGGGCAATCATCTTTTTTTATCGGGGGCCACATGAGAAACTTGTCAGGCTGCCATGGGCCAGACACAAATGTGATATAAGATCCTAATAATGGCTGAATCTGTAATAATGGAATAGACGTTTTCTATATAGGGCACACTGGTATGTATGTCTATGTGCTTATTGCTGGCGAACACAGTAATGCACTTCTACTGTTAGAAACCCTTTCTGAATTGCCATATGATTGAACTGTGTCCTAATAATTTTTGTTGGAAAGGCCTTAAAGTTTCATGGTATGCCATGAATGCTACATACAGGTTACATTTATAGTAGGAGCAGCAATAGATGCAATTTAAACAAGACGGATGTACAGCATTGAGTGCACTGTGTGCCCAAAAGTACAGTTTAATATAAAAGTTCATTATTAATA